>RCWM02000478.1:0-235000 GCA_003667255.2 Euschistus heros | reverse complement strand
TCGGGGGCTCGGCTCTCCGCTTCGATCTTACATCGATATCTTAGATCGATATATCGTTCCCAAGTGATTGACGTATACTAATTGACACTAGAACAAAATCTATCTTGAGCTACGATCTAGTTTATGGAATGTCGTCTTGGAAATATTTGGAATTGTTTCTAATGAAAAATTCTTTAATTTTCTCATTATACGATCTGAGAGAGCCGAAGTATGTGAAAGTATTGGGTTGGCAAATAAGTCCGTTCGGTTTTTGAAGGTGAAATAAAACTCTGTGTATAATATACATACGATTTATTTTATTCTACAATATATTCACTATTATTTTGTATAAATTGTTCCCATCTTTCGACTAAGGACGTAATGCCACGTTCATAAAACGTCTGAGGTTTATTGTCAAAAGGACTAAACAGATTATGTTTAGTTTTGAAACTAGACCTACTATAATTGTAACTTTTTTTTTTTTTTAGGAAATACAGTATATGTATTCATTAATTTAATTATCAGAAAATTAACTACATTTCACTTCGTTTTGTAACAAATGTAAATACATGTAGAGAGTAGATTAATATTTAGGAAAAAAAACCAATTACGTATGAGAAAATGTTTTATTACAATCGATAATAAAAACTAATGTTTCAAAATATAATTATTGTTTTAAAGAAAATGACAAAACACAAGAAAAAGAAATCATTACATTGTTTAGTAGACTATGAGTTAAGAGGTAAGAGTTAGGATAAACAATGTGCATAAACCATAGAAAATGAGGTAAATAATAAATTGTAGAATTAATTATGTGTTAATTATGTAATTTTAGAAACCCGAGGGTGGGAATAAATGTTGTGAAACAAGCTATATAAATAAATTAGGAGTTGTGATAAAAAATATATTTATTAAAATAGGCCTAAGTTTATAATTTTATTGGTAGGGTGCAGGAGGCTTAGAAGATCACAGTGTACTTAAATGGTTATTTCCCTCCTTCCGAAGACAATACTTCCTTGGTTCGTTCCTTTACAAATCACTTTCCTCTCAGTCACCTCCCTATATCCTGGAAGCGTTAACATTAAAATCATCTGTGAGTTCCCGCAAAACCAGATCCCGTTCCTCAGACCTTTACCTAACTTCCTTTAACACAACATCCTTTAAACGTTCCTTTATTTCTAGAGCTTCGAACTTCTGGAACTCCTTCCCTTCCATCATTCGCCATTCCTCCACTCATAATAGCTTCAAATCCCGACTTTTCGTTTACTTATTAGAAACTCAATCTAATAGTCATATCAATGATGAAAATATTTTTTAAAATGAAGTATGAATATTCATAGTATAATATTGATTTTGGTACAGAATTATTTTAATACTATTACGCTAAATTTGTATAATTATATTATTTTATCAGACAAGATACATTATTTTTCCGTATAATTTATATTTCTTAGCTTTGTCTACTGTATTTTTTCATTGAATATTTTTTGGCTTTTCCTAATTTGTTTTTGTAGCTAATTTTAAATTTCTAACCTTAAGATGTAATTTGTTTTCCATGTGATATTTTAAAACATGTATTATTAATTTTATTACTTTATATTGTAATTTAAATTTCTTTCAATTCCTTAATTTAATTTTAATTGTATTTCCTTGCCTTTATCATATTTCTAAATTATAGATACGGCAGCTAGGCCGCCAATAATTGTACATTATAATTATTCTTAAGGGGCAATGGCCCCAGAATAAAATGTATTTTTCATTTCATTTCATTTACTTAAATCATTTCGGCCAATTTTTCAACATACCTTCAATATCAATATTTCAATATCAGTCGATTACAACAAATAATTTTATTTTTTTAACTTTACAATCATAGAAATTAACCCTTTCAGACCTGGCGTACACAAATGTACACATAAAATATTAAAAAAAAATTACGTAAGACGGATGTGCACATTTGTACACAAAAAGAAAAACTATTTTTTCTGTAAAACCTGACAACCAGGTTTATTCATAAATTTTTCCTTAGTATTTTTATTCTACTCTAGCTACAATTTTTTTTTTAGATTCAATGGACACAAAAAAATAATTCAGGTCTGAAAGGGTTAAATATAGAACAAATTATTTTTATAGATTTGATCGAATGGATTAGATTTTATTACCTTGATTTATTTAATGAACCCTTTATAGATGTTTTATTAATTTTATAACTATGTTAAATGATGTCGAAATAATAAATGTTACGAAACTATCCATAATAGTATGTAAGTACGGACAATTAAAACATTACTAGATGTAGTAATGATATCCATATCATATTATTATCTAACTCGAAACGTTTGAGTGACGTGAGAGGTGAAATGGCCAGCAGCGGTAGCGAAAGCAGTTTCACTTTCGACTGCCCTTGAACTCCGCTCACCCACTGCCCGACTCTCCGCCATTACGTAAACCTCCTTCCGATTGTTTCAATAGTTTCGTTTTATTTTAAATAAAATATTTAATTATGATTCTTTGTATTTAGTCAAAATAATTAATTTATGTGAAACTATAGAAAGTGATATTGTAAATATTTCGATGTTTTGACCACTTAACTTCGCCGATTCAACATTGTTCATTTGTTATTTCTACGTTCTGCTGTTGTTTTCATTGCCTTTTGAATCTTAATATTAACTCTCTATAAAAATAACTAAACTAAGTCATTGAAGTTATTTGTATAACACCTTACAGGTATTACGAGTTTCAATATTTTTCCATATCTCTTCTTTTTTTTGGGAACACTCCTAAAAGATATTTCTTACTTTGAGAGTATCAACAATGTTGGTGAAATACGAGTGCGTGTATCTATCAGCTGAATCTTGTGATGTTATTGTGTTAATGTTCCATATGTTGCTGATTTAGCCCAAACCAGATATGCATCCTTCCATAGTAAGCTCCATCACCACTCCAACCCACTAGTCTCCCAACTTGCTTCCTTCTCCATTCCCGATAATCCTACGAGGCGTCCGAAAAGAAGATGGCCTAAAGACCTTTTAGTGTAGATTTTATTGAAGTGCTACTGCTGAATAGTTCTACACAAATTATTTACATGCCATTTTATTTACTATCAACACATTTACTTAATGTATATTATTTCATACAGTTGTAAATATCAATAAAGGAGAAAAAAAAAATCTTATATAAAATATTAACTGTAATGTATTTTCCTTCGACCGTTCATGTATTTTTTTTATGTCAACGGGTAATGAAGTTACCTTGCATTGGTACTTATTTCAGTTTTTTAATTAGCTTATATGTAACAGTTTTTTTTTTGTGATTATTCTGATTATTAATCGCCTTTCACTCTCTACTTTAATTTCCTGTTTCATTTTTCTTAAACTTAATAAGTTGACTTTTATTAGTTTACAGTCAACAATGTTCAGTCATATGCCGCTTAGCCCTGATACATTAACAGCAACATACTCTGATCATACAGCAATAATAACCAGATATAAAGACCCCACAATTCTATCACTAACTCTTCAACAGCACTTAACAATACTACAAGATTAGTTCAAATAATAGAAAATAAAACTAAATTACACCAAATCACAGCACATAACATTTACACTCATCGTCAGATATGGCTCTTTTCCACCTGTCTTCATGTAAAACATGTATGTAAAATTAATGTAAAACATGAATATTTATGTAATATTCATTACAAAAGCTGTAATATCTCCATTTATTTAAACATTTTTCAAATTTTAAACACATTTTCGGATTTAGCATTAAATTTTCTATAATATCTGAGTATTTGTAACCTTGAATTTTACAAACTTGGTATCTAAAGAACAGCTTCATCTTCACCTTATTTGGGGAAGTTACAATGTCTGATATTACTTCAACGCTCACCGTTTTTGGAAAAAAACTATCCACAAAACGCCAAATCTCACAAAAACTTGCAAATTTATTCTTCAACACAATCTGCATTAAGAAGTTAACGGCGAAATTGAGGTCTATGTTAATTATCACTGGATTTTAAACATTACATTGAAAATCTAATAAAATAATTCCAAAATAATAATAATAAATAAATAAATGTAATAACATAAGATCCTCTGATCTGGTATCACTTTATTGACAATTTTCCTTTATTTTCTATTAAACAATATTTTTTTTTCATTGCTTTTTATTCCAATGAAGAGTTTATTATGTTTAGAATACATACTTTCATTAAGGGATTGTCATAATATTTTATTTACACAAGTAACTGATTAGTATGCCAAATGAGAACACCATGTTTTTTTGGTTTCAAAAGTAAATTTCTCCATGAAATTGAAACACAATCATTACGTTTAACATATCATTCGAAAGCTGATTAAATTTGCAAGTTTTTGTGAGATTTGGCGTTTTGTGGATAGTTTTTTTCCAAAAACGGTGAGCGTTGAAGTAATATCAGACATTGTAACTTCCCCAAATAAGGTGAAGATGAAGCTGTTCTTTAGATACCAAGTTTGTAAAATTCAAGGTTACAAATACTCAGATATTATAGAAAATTTAATGCTAAATCCGAAAATGTGTTTAAAATTTGAAAAATGTTTAAATAAATGGAGATATTACAGCTTTTATGGAACAAAATGTGGTTTCCTCAAAAAAGTCTTTGATTTATCGTATATCTGCAACGGATTGGAATAGAAATGTAAAATTTGCGGCATTTTGTTACATTTATGATCTAGTTTTACCCAATTTTTTTTTACACTAAGAGATACTCACCCTGTATAATTTTTTTTTTTTCGAAATCCGAATTTACTGTATTTTTCTATAAAATTTCATAAACGTATCTGTCCAATTCTCGCCGAAAAAAAAACTAAAAAAAAAAAAAACACCGTCACTTCCTGATTTATTTTTAATGTAGGAAACGATCGATGCAGTATCGAAACTTCGAGCTCCTTGAACTTATCTAAAACGTCGATTGCTTGAAAGTCGCAAAACGTCATTTTGATTGCGAGCGATTGTTTCCTATGCAATCTTGTTTTTGTTTTGTTTTTTTCGAGCTAGATACTGTATATAGTTAGAGGGTTGAATTCCAAAATTTTTTAAAAGAACGACAAGCAAAAAATTTCATTTTAATTTTCTTTTCTAAAAGTTTTTATCAAGGTTTTTCACGTTGCTACTAATTGTGCCTCTCACGTAAATGGTGCTAACAATATTTTTTTATTTTTTTTTAACTCTTCCTTACATGTTTTATTTTGTACTATAAAGTTATATATCCTGTCATAAATTTCTGTTTTATATTTTAAAATAATAAATACTTTATGTACACCTGCACTCGCAATGGCTATTTGATGAATCACATTTTTGGTGGATCTAAAATTTTGTATTAAACCATCCAATCAGGCTTGTTTACCATTCATTCGTAAATCAAATTGGATTCACCTGATTTAATTTTAAATCGAAGCTCATTCAAGGGAGTGTGCGAAGAATGCAATAAAAAACTTTTTACCAAGTCAACATTAACGATATATGGATCAAGAATTTTAAATAAAGTCAATTTTCAGGGGAAAAAAAACAAAAACCGACTTCCAGATGTACAAACTTGAACTAAACAGTAAAAAATAATATTTTAATCAATTCGAAACAAAGAGCATTAAAGGAAAATAAACGAAATTATCGATACTTATATATACAATTTATGATCAGTTATTTTTGGAGCCGGTGCCAACCAAGAAGGGCAGTTTAATCCTGCCTTTGTAACAAACTTTCGAATGACACTAGATAGCTATGTTATGAAATAAAAGTTATGAAATAGTGGGAGAATCTTTATAATTAACATTTTTTTTTTTTTTTTTTCGAACTCTCTTTTGGTTGGCCCGACTCCCGAAATTATATGTAAATTATTTGTGTTTACATGATTTAGTCTCCATGAACAAATATGTTTATAGTGGTTATATAACCGTGATATCTTATTAATTGATTGTTATTATTTTTCTTGAAGAGGGCTGAGTTGATTTCAGTTACATTTTAAAGAGACCACCTTTAAAGTATGACCTACCAATCAAAAAAAGAATCATCAAAATCGATTCATAATTGACGAAATAATAATATATAACAAACATTTAAAAAAACTAAAAACAGTCGAATTGAGAACATCCTCTTATTTGAAGTTGATTAGAAACAAAAGGAATGCGACTGGACCAAATTTTTATCTATTTAAGGTCGCTACACTTTAATATTGAAATGTAATGTAAAGACAGATATGATAATTACCTTCGTTATTTTAAGTTCAAGCCGTTGACTTCTCTGTTACAATGCCTCACCCTTCATTACTTTAACAATGACTAGAGGAAAGAAACGTGAGTTCCTGCTTCGTGAAAATGTCAATCGAGAAAACCGACTTAATCTATACTAATACATTAAAGGACAAGCCATCTTTCCCCTGTGATCTATAACCACGAAAACTATAGAACCAATCTCTACCAAAATTGTAACTGCACCATCTTCATAGTTTAAGTAAGGTTTAGCAATAATAAAAATAACAGATTTTCAATTGATCTGTTATAAAAAAAAAAAAAAAAAAAAAAAAAAAAAAACCAGTAATGTGGGTAACAGTAAATTCAGAAAACTGACCGATAGGTGGCGTGCGCCATTCCACAAGGGAGGTTACAAAGGTAAGGTCCATGGGTATGGTATTAAATTGAGTATGAAATAGATAATAAAATTTACTTATATTCAATTAAATTATAATATCTACTATATATTTGTCAAATACCACTCACTCAAATACCACGAAATCTCAGAAGGATTGGAATGAAATTCGATATGTAGCCTTCCTCTAGGGCCGTAGGTGCTCGCTAAGAAAGGAGTTTTAAAAAATCGGCCTGGATCGCGGCTAATTCGCGAAAAATGCGATTACAATTTTTATTGGGTGAATAATAATAGATTAATTGTCAAATGATATTTAGAGATAAGCTAAGCTAAAAAATAGGTTAGATGTTTAAGCCGCACAATTTGACCACAAATTGAGTTCCTTATAGTTCTAAACTCACAAAAATACTATCGATGTCGAAACCTTATAATATGGTACTTTCTTTGAACTCATAGTGGCTGCAGAGGTGGACCCTTACAAGTTTGAGTTGTTTCGTGACGAAAGGCTATTAAAAGACTTATATTACAGAGGAGGTTAAAATACTTATGTTCTCTGGTGATGACATGTAGGGACAGTTCGATGTACATATTCCTTACAAGCAACCCACCAACATTGCTTCACCATTAGCTTGGTCCTCAACTACTCTTCCTTCAGTTTTCCGGTCACAAGATTATCGGCTTTTCTCAACCAGGCCCAAGTTTTATTTTACAAGTTGTACCTAGCATTTATGAATTTTATTCCTTGAACCTAGAATATACTTTTTTCTCAGTTCAGATGAGTCTATTGCAACATTCAAGTAAACGCATCAATCTAAAAGTAAACAACGTAGGAAATGATTCACTGATTCAGTTCGCAACAAACAACTGAGGAACTCGGCTGCAAAATATATTCGAGCACATGTAGAGGTCAACAGGGAAGCTAATTAGCAGATAAGTATAAGAAAACCCATCCTGAAATCCATAGAAAGTCTTAAAAAAATAATTATCAAACTTACTTATTGAAATTATTCTAAGAATGGAATTCTTTAGGTTTATTTAAGCAATAATAATTATCAACGTTAAGCTTAACTTTTACTAATTTAAGTTGTCCTTAATCCTAATGATATTAAACCGTAGCGGAGCAGGGTACTTTCAGCTAGTATTTATATGTATTTAAATATGTGTTATGACACGTGGATTTGGTAAAGTTGGAAAATCGAACGATAGTTGGTTTTGCACATTGCAATAGTTTAAAATGGTAAAACTACTAAACTCTTCTGTACCAATTTGTAACTACTTCATCTTCATAGTTCTAGGAAGATTGTGGAAGAATAAAATTTGCAATAAAAAATATACAATGTTGAGTGGCAGAAACAAAGTTAGCCACACTGTCATATACTTTTATGGATAGAAATTAAAATCCTACTTGATAAAATCATTAAAATTATTTCAGCCGAATAAAGATTTCGATCTTCTACTGTTTGATATTGTGTGTAAAAATATGAACTTTGAACCTTTAGTTGAAAGCACTGATAATGCAGTTTTTTAATAGTCTCTGTCCATCTGGATTACCAATTCATACATTAAAATTTAAAACTGCCCAATTATGATTTACGTGAACTTCAACCATCTAATCGGTGAAATGGTGCCAGGTTAAAAATTTCTGCTAAGCGTGAAAATATCATTGAAAGAATAATGCTCATTTGCATACTTCAATACAAGAATTTAATCGATAAACAAATAAAACTTTAATTTTCACTTAAATTTATTTGTGTTCCTTTCTTATAAAAGCGAGCGAATAGATAGAAAGCGTAAGAAATATATTTTTATTACTTTTTGGAATTTTAGTCGAATCTCCTATGTGTATGTTTTTTTTTTTTTTTTTTTTTTTTTTTTTTTTTTTTGTCGATGATATGCTGGGAGTAATGAGCGAAACCCCCATCTCCAACTTCGCAAATTATCCTGGCCTGCCTCGGAATGCATTATCTAACCAATGATATATTTGGCAATAGCTTCCATATAACGAAGAAAAATTACAGTTGTGATGAAATTACGGATGAATCCAGGTTCTTATCTCAGACTTCGATGCTATTTTGTCATCTAACGACAGATTGTGTCGCTATTAGCAACTCTAAATTTTTTTTTTGTTATATCTATTTATTGAAATTTACAACTGTACAAATATATACATGTAAATGAGTAATAAATAATAAAAAAATAATGCAATAAAAATAATAAAGTAAATGAGCTGATAGCGATTACAATAACAAGTCAAAACCTGAAAAGAACTACTAATCATTAGCACTGCAATAAACACTCTACACTAAAAGATCTCTAGGCCATCTTCTTTTCAGACGCCTCGGAGGATTATCGAGAATGGAGTAGGAAGCAAGTAGGGAGACTAGTGGATTGGAGTGGTTATGGAGCTTACTATGGAAGGATGGGTATCTCCTCTGGGCTATATCAGCAACATAAGAAACATTAAGATCTTTATATATAAGTTTATTTGTAAGAAAGTAAGGAGCATTAAGGATTTTTCGAAGGATTTTGGATTGTAAGGATTGGATACGGAAAGAATTAGAAGGTTTACTTGAGCACCAAGGTTCAACTCCATTTTTCCAAATAGGTCTCATAACTGCCATGTAAATGAGTCTTTTATAATTAATTGTGAGCTTTGAACGTTTGTCCAGTAAATTTTGAAGCAGTCTGTAACGACGAGCTGTTTCTTGTCGTTTTAGTCTTGTATGTGGATTCCAAGTAAGACGTTTGTCCAAGTGGAGTCCTAGGTAGCGGATCTGTTCTACGGAGATTAATGGAATATTAGTAAACAATACTGTAGGACAGGAAGTCGTAGGTTTTCGACGAAGGGTGAAGGTTATTTTTTGAGTTTTGTTTGGATTTATTTTGATTCTTCATTTTTGAAACCATTCTTGAATGTTTAGCATATGAGATTTTTTGGGAGGCAATGAAAAAAATATATAGAAATATTCTTTAAACACAATTCTAAATATTTCCAAGACGACATTCCTTTAACTAGCTTCGTAGCTCAAGATAGATATTGTTCTAGTGTCAATTAGTATACGTCAATCACTTGGGAACGATATATCGATCTAAGATATCGATGTAAGATCGAAGCGGAGAGCTGAGCTCCTGAAGAAAGGAGGCCAAGAGCGAGGGATTGTAAGGATTGGATACGAGATGAATTGGATGGTTAAGTAGAGCCCCAAAGCTCAACTCCGTACGTCCAAATAGGTCTAATCACATTCATATAAATGAGTCTTTTGTAATTAAATGGGAGCTTTGAACGTTTGTCTAGTAAATGTTGAAGAAGTCGAAAACGACGAGCAGTTTCTTGTCTTTTTAGTCTTGTGTGTGGATTCCAAGTTAAACGTTTGTCTAGTTGGAGCCCTAGGTAGCGGATCTGTTCAACAGGGATCAGTGGAATGTTATTAAAGGATACTGTTGGACAGGAAGTCGTTGGTTTACGACGAAGGGTAAAGGTTATTTGGATTTATTTTAATTCTCCAATTCTGACACCATTCTTGAAGGTTTATAATATGAGATTAGAGTGTTTGGGATGCTATGAAGGGATCATTATACTGTAACGACGAGCAGTTTCCTGTCGTTTTAGTCTCATATGTGGATTCCAAGTTAAACTTTATTCAGTTGGAGTCCAAGATTGCGGATCTGTTTAACAGGGATCAGCGGAATAAAGCTCAGGATGTACTAAAACATTCTGAGTACCTAGAAAATAGTGCTCACAAAGAGTACTACCGAAATCTCCTTACCACGTCATCAAACCCAAGCTCATTCATCAATGCGAAATAGACATCGATGATAACAGCGATGGATGTGAAGATTAGTGTATAATATTAATATTTTATTTATTTATTTGAGAGTTTTGGACCGTAAAACTTATTGGTCATCAACGCTCGTCTGTTCTCGATGGAAACTTATCTATATTTTGTAAGGTAGCTTTTCTCTATAAAGGAGGGCTATTACTTTTTCAATTATTTTTTTCGTCGTTGCCAAGCGCCTTTGAGGTGTTTCGAGGTATTCCTGATTCGGCTAGCTTTTTGGTGTAGTATGGGCATTCAGTAAACATATGGTTTATTGATAAAACATTGCCACATATTTCACAATTGGGAGGAGCCTCTTTGGTTATTAGGTGAAGATGTGTTATTCTAGAGTGGCCAATTCTATAATATTAATATTAGTTGGTTGTACCATAGTATGGGCATTCAGTAAACATATGGTTTATTGATAAAACATCGCCACATATTTCACAATTGGGAGGAGCCTCTTTGATTATTAGGTGGAGATGTGTTATTCTGGAGTGGCCAATTCTATAATATTAATATTAGTTGGTTGTATTTTATTTTATATTTATTTTATAATTATTACATCAATAAAGAAGCTACCGTAATATGAGTTTTGCGTTATTTACACCTTTAATATTCGTCAATAAAAGTAACAGTGTAGGTGACTTGTTGGCTTTTTGTTGGATTCTGCAAAAAACCCACTTTACAAATACATTCCCCCCTCCACGGCCGCTGGATACATTTTGAAAACATAGAAACATCATGAATTATATTTCTGAACCCATAAGAGTTAATTTAAAAATAAAAACTATTTAAAAATTAGTTAGCACTTATGGAAGGAACACGAAATAAAAAAAAATCGTTATGTTTTCCTAATACAGACTACTTTAACATTTACGATTGTCTAGTAAACGACAAGAAACTACTCGTCGTTACAGACTACTTCAACATTTAATAGACAAACGTTCAAAGCTCCCAATTAATTACAAAAGACTCATCTACATGACTGTGATAAGACCTATTTGGACGTACGGAGTAGAGCTTTGGGGATCTACTAAACCATCCAATTCATCCCGTATCCAATCCTCACAATGCAAAATCCTTCTAAATATCCTCAATGCTCCTTTCTCTGTCACTAATAAACTTATCCATTAAGATCTTGATGTTCTATATGTTGTTAATTTAGCTCAAACCACTCAAATCCACTAGTTTCTCAACTTGCTTCCCACTCAATTCCCGATAATCCTCCTAGTGGTTTGAAAAGAAGATGGCCTAGAGATCTTCTTGTGTAGATTTTTTATTGAAGTGCTACTGGTGAGTAGTTCTTTTCAAGTTCTGGTATGTTATTGTAAGCGTTTTTAACACATCTAATTGACGTATATCTGTACCGTTGTAAATTTTAATAATTTTTTTTTAAATTAAAAAAATGTTTTCCCAAAATTTTGTTTTTTTGACTAATGAGGTTTTTGATATGAACACTTCAATTATAAATCTTTACAGTGAGACGAATAATTTCATTAGTAAAACTGAAAAAAAAAAAAAAAAAGTGGACTGTAGGAAGATGGTGTTTACACATAATAATCTATACTATGTATTATATAGAAGGACAAGCCATTTTTCTTTTATGATCATTAATCATGAAAACTGCTGAACCAAACTCTACCAAATTTGAACCACATCATATTCATTGTTAAAGGAAGGTTTAGCAATAATATAATTTAAAGATTTTCAATACAATTGATATTAAAAAAGCTATAAATAATGGGGTGTATAATAAAAAATGACCGTTTTTGAAACAAATATTTGTATTATTATTCCTTTGATATAAAATACAATTAATACTCAAAGTATAGTCCATTGTTATCTACCGTCATTACCCATCTGCTAGTCAATTGCTCGATGCCACGCTGATATACCTTGGGATGGCTGTCAAAAAACACTTAAACAGCATTTTCAACTTCCGCAAAATTATCCAATTTTTTCTCTTGAAGAAAATGGGCCACGGATTGAAACAAGTAGTATTCCGAAGGTGCGAGGTCTGGGCTATATGGTGGATGAGGCAGGAGTTGAAACCCATGAAGTTCTGTAAACTTTTCTTTGGTTCGACTGCTGATAGTTGAGGAGTAAGTTCGTGAGGGACCAATCTACAGGTCTTTTTCACCTTCCCCATGAAGAGAAGATGGCGGCTAACAGTATCTTTCGACACACCACACTCCCTGGCAAGTTCGCGAGTACTTGTGGACGGATTTGACTAAACAGCTTCATTCAGAACCTCATCAATATCCATTATTGGCCGACCGGAGCCCTTCTTCCTTTCTAACGTCGTATCTCCACTTCTAAATTTCTCAAACCAACGCCGCGCAGTGCGCTCTTCAAGGACACCTTCCCCTTCATATTTAATAACTTCACGAGTTGCTTCAGCGGCTGTGAAATTTTTTTCCAGCAATGTCTTCAAATTACGAGAATTTCGTAGGACACTGTCATGTTTCTTCTTTGAAATAAATAACTGAACGGAGGCTCTTTTTTTTTTTAAGAAGTCCAGTGTTAGAAACAAGCTTAGAGAATGCTTTAAAGGGATTATTAAGTATTGGTAAATAATAAATACCATTAAGATATTTACAGCCTTTTGAACTCTGGAATTTGATAAAACGGTCAGTTTTTTTGATATGCCCTATTATTTGTACTGTTGTAAATTTTAATAAATTGTTTAGACATTTGACTAATGGGGTTTTGCTATGAACTTTTCAATTTTAAATCTTTAAAGTTAGACGGGCAGTTTGAGTAAAACATTGAAAAAAGAGAAATGTGAACTATCAGAAGATGCTGTTTACACATTATAATTTTTTTTTTTTTTAATAAATTTCGATTATCCAAACCACCCCTGAAAACAGGAGATAACTAATCATGATTTATTTGGTCTTTAAATTAGTGTATGGATACGTTTAGTCCCGAGCTAGCCGATGTTCTCATCATCGTCACAATGAAGTAACCGTTTTCGAAAACGTTCCGATTGTCTTCTTGATCACAAAGACACAAAGACATGTTGAAGTGCCGGCAACAGAAACACTTTACCACTGATGGTGGGGAGCAGAGATATATAGCGGGGCAAATGGTGGCGCGCGACAGTTCCGAGGTCTCGCTACGAGTAGCAACTGTGTCTGTACTCTCTCGTATCTTCTGGCTTCGCAGCATCAGCAACAGCGAGGTTTCTGGAAGATTACACTTCATAAGTTCTATATTAAGGTTAGCTATTTCAGTATGCGATATAATATAAACACACCTGCTGATGTACTGGCAAGATAACCAAGTACTTGTGCCTCCTACAAAAAGTCATTTATAAAAAAAAACAAAAAAACATGAATTAATTCAGAAATCCCTCAATGTATTACTAAGATTATTAAAAAAACAAAAAAAAAAAAACATAACAATAAATAACTGTTATACTCAATAAAAATCTATGTCATTGTAGCACTAAACTTATAGATAAAATTATTGTTTACCTTCTGTCATATTGACGGATATTAAACAGACAATACAAATCTAAAAACATATATATATATGTTTAATTTAATGAGTCCATGAAATCCAAATATACATATAAATAAATTTAATTAATCTCTATTAAGTAAATATTTAATAAGAAAATTACTGGAATTAGGAACCGCTAATATTTAAAGTTAGTATTCCGTATTTACACTTTTGTTTTAAATATCTATTTTTTTTTTTTTTATTAAAACAATAAATATATTAACGACGAATTAAAAAATATCTGTAATTACACATTTAAAAACAACAATTAAAAAAAAAAAAAAAAGGTGGTTACACCTTATAAGTAATGCTCTGCGAAATATTGTTTATACAAGCGTAAACGGACGTTCCCAATTTAACGCACAAACTAGGTCACATATATTTAATTATTTTTCCAAAACAATTAAATTCTCATATTAAGTAATGACTATATATGGCTATAAATCTTTTATGATATGCAGTTAAAATAGATTATGATTTATGTTTATTATATCCTAGGTTAAAGATTAATTTTGAAAATATTATTATAATTAAAAATTCGTGTTTCGTATATTTTGTATAATTAAAAGTTTTATTCAATTATTAACTATTAATTTTATCAATATTCAATTTGAAATATTAATTAACATCTCTGACATGAATGTATGCAATACCTTGTTTATTTATTTATTTTTTTGTAAGAAATAATTTACAACCATTTGAATCATTTACACCTTAATTATAAATATACATATATATGTAAGTTTACTGTGAATGTGACTCAATTTCTCAATTTGAATTGCAAATCTATTCAGTCCATATTACAAAATTATATATATACCTATATACATTACAGGTATATATATAATTGACATCTTATCTTAAAAATTTGAAAAATATATTTAGCCATAAAAAATAATCATAAAATTCCTTTTAAATCCTACAACTCAACTGTATAAAACTATTTTCAATTCAGTCCATATTTTAAAATATATCCGTTGGGTGTCAATAACTGATTTTACATTATTTATTGCTACTATCTTGTAAAATACATTCCAGGAATAATGTTTGATGTGAACTTTCTTGTTTAGCTTAAAGTATATCTGCAAATTTCAGCTTTATTGGACTATTTTTCTATTCTAAGTTTATTATGAATATTTCCTTAAGGGTGTCAATAACTGTCTAATTTACCCTTTATCTCTATTTATCAAATTTTACTTCTTTTTTATATTTTATAATTATTCCTTAAAATAATCATAATTAAAAATTAAACTACATATGGGACGTGGAAACCCAAAACCAGCTGTCCACTTTTTAAAATTGTTCACAGCTGATCGATATAGGTGAGGATTTGACTGAATTAGGAAAGGAAATTATTTTTTCCTGACCGTTTTCAAGGTGATTTAACTACTTTTTAAAGAAAACCTTTCACCTACAGATAGTCTAGTAGAAAAACTATTAAAATCAAACGAAAAAACATGAAAATCCGGTAATTGAAGTTTTTGGAACCTGGTTTCGGAATTCTACGCCTCATATTCGTTAAATAATCTCATTAAAAAATTATTTACGAAACTGTCATAAGATAAATATACTAGTAATTTCATTTGTATTTAAATAGGCTTTTGGCTATAGGTTTCTTGTATATTTTTCACCCTCAAAATGTGTTACATATTTTTCATTCTCAAAAATGTAACATTTTGACGAGCTATACAGTGGGGCCAATGACCAGTATTTACCGTCAAAACCTCTCGTTGGAGGTTTTTGGAGTCAAAAGTAGTTGAAACGTGAATTTGTGTTTCGGGTTGGGTGACATCTTTAAAGTTTGAAAAACAATTATAGTCAATATGACATTGTGTATTGTATGTTGAAAGAATAAAAAAAAAAAACAACTAACATTTGATATTATAATATTTACAATGATTTTTACACTAATCAGTTAATAACACTGTTTTCGTACAGTTGACGCATTTAATAATAAATACAATCGAAATAATCAAAATATTAAAAAAAAAAAAAATGAATAAAAAAAAAAAAAAAAATAGTTATAAGAGAATAAGATTTTTTTTTTTTTTTTTTTAAACATAATTCTATTCACAACTGTACACAATGGACAACCAGTGAATGTATAGTTACATGAAAACAACAGACATGATCAGGCATGAGGGAGTCAGCACCCAGTGGTACAATCTCCATCCACTTCCTTTTCAGCCTCCGTTGAGTTATGTCAGGAATTTGTACTATTGCCATATTATGTATCTGTTTGTTAGTGTGTTAACTGAAATTGTTAAAAGTTCTAGGTCTAAAAGTCAATAATAAAATAAAATTATAATTCTAATTGTTTGACTTAGCTAATACCGGCAAAATATCGGTCGGTTTTTTGCCGGCCGGCAAAAAGTCAGTGTGTGTGCAACTAGCCTTAATGAACATCATGTTTTATTTATTATATTAAAAAAGGCATAACTCCCCATTTCCTTTCATTTTTTATTTTATATATATATTTTTTTTTTGGAGTTATGCCTTTTTAATATAAAAACTGATATTAATCTCCTTAAATGAAACATTTAAAGAATCATGTATTATTTTAATTATTGTTTATTTTTATCTTTTTTTTTTTTTTGTTTAACGATTGTTTGGAAATGTTTGCACTAAACACAAATTACACTAAGTTATGGGTAAAACGTGTTAAATAGTAATTTACTACACACATTTCGTCAAGTCAATGAAGGCCTGAAATAGGTTGTAGAGTGCGTTTTCTGTAATCCAAGGTTCTTCTTCGGAAACTTGATCAGGGTAGTTAGAAAGTAAACATACCAAAAGTCCCGGAGTTTTTGGGCTTGGGACCAGGATGAGGGGGGCGCGAAAGATCCCTTTTTTTTGGTTTTTGCGCTCATATCTCGAGTACGGTACGTCGTATGCAAAACATAACTATTTACTAAACTAATGTTAATTAAATTCTCTACAACTTTTATCATTTACATATTTTTCATATATTGTACCGTTTCCAAGATATACACTTGAAAAGTGTGAAAATTTTCAGGAAAAAAAACAATTTCACCTCACTTATCCTGTTTAAGTTGTCTCTATATAATCTAAAAAGCTTATCCTACGACCAAAGTCTTCATAAATAATATTGTAGAATATCAAATTTCCATTAAAATACACATATATATGCTTATTTATGTCTGACCTGTCGAAAGTTACATACATTTTAACTTTTCTTGGTAAAACGTATCATTTTATATAAAAATTTGTATATAATTCTTTCCTCTCTTCGACTATGGCTGCGTGGTGTTTGGGGGTCTCTCTGTGGGTCTCCAAGAGAGGTTAAAACGAATTATGAATTACTTCGTTCGATTTGTTTTTGGAACCTCGCGGCGTTCCCATGTCTCACATCTGTACATGGACTTGAAGTGGCTCTACCCATCCACCCGCAAATCATACTTCCTAGGTTCATTCCTTTATCAAGTCATTTATCACCATCGCCCATCCTACATTTATAATCTGTTGAAATTTAAATCTTCCATCTACTCCCGGTTCACAAGAAGATCACGTTCCTCAGACCTATACTTGCCTTTCGATAGAACAACATTATACCAGCATTCCTTCCTAGCCCGATCCACTACCCTCTGGAACACCCTCCCTCCTGAAATAAGACATGCCCCTTCCTTAAGCTCATTTAAAACACTCCTTTTCTAATATCTCCTCTTATCCCAGTCAGATGCCTGTCAATATGAACAGTAATTATTATAAAATATGATCAAATCGAATAAATTTGATACCGGTGAATTGACTCATAAATTTTCTTTCATATAATAATAATCTTTTATTTGTTCCACATCGGTAAATAATCATTTTATTTATTTTTTTATAAAAATTCTGTTTTCTTAATTTTATTCTTTTTTTTTTTTTACTTTAAATGTTTTTCCTAAACAAAGAAATTTTATCTATCGACAATTCATATGTGTATGGTTGTGTGTATAGGGGTATAAGTGAATGAAGGCAGTGTATACAAGTATATATCGTTATCTCTGTAAATATTTTCTTCATCCAATGTACATTTAGACATAGTTCATTCTCTGTATATATCTTTTCTCATTTTCTCAGGGTTATTTATTTATTTTTTTTTTTTTTTAGTATTATTTCATTTATCCTTCTTATGTTATCTTTTTTACTAAAGTTATTTATACAATTATTTACTTAACTGTATTTGCATGTCTATTGTTCCTCATATATAAATACCTTTGTATGAAAATATATATGCCAGACCATTGTACTATTTTATGACACAATTTTGTTATTCTTAGGGGACAATACGTCCCAGAATAAAGATTATTTTTTCATTTCATAATAAAAGTTGTTGACAATTTAATAAGCTTTAATTTAGTAAAAAGCCATATTTTAGTATGTTTACTTTCTAACTACCCTAAACATGTATCCGAAGAAAAACATTGGATTACAGAAAATGCACTCTATAACTCTTTATTGACTGGACTAATAGGAGACTAGATGATCGAGCGTGTTGGGTAAAATTTGAATATAAGTTTAAATCCCACCTGGGCGGGTTAAAATTTATTTCGTCAAAAACTCGACGACGTGAATCTTGACCTTTCCACCCGAACTAGGATAGGTTATTAACCTATTGGGTAACTATCCTTCCTGCTCTAGTTGGAGTTAATAAAGACTTTAAGTCGCAATAACAAACAAGTGAAAATCAAATAAAAACATCTGCCACCTAAAATGGCGCCAATAAGCCCAGCTAAAATTTCTGTTGCTAGAAGGATTGAAATATTTATATATGCAATTTTAAGTCCACCAGAAGCCGCCGATAAAAGTATATTCGTTAATTTCTATTTTTTAATTTATTTTTATTTCAGATAGATTTTAGTTTTAATGAATCAATTTTATTTAATTTTCGGTATGGTATGTATTCTATAAGTGTGAAGAACCAATCGCCAAAAGAATAAAATCCGAAAAAAGTGGGAACCTGATTTTTCAACTTTTTTTTTTTTTTTTTGGTATGTTTTATTTATAGATAAAACTAGATCAACAATGTAGAAAAACGCCGGAGACCTCACCTTTCTATACCAATCCGTTGCAGATTTACGGTAAATCAAAGATTTTTTTGAGGAAACCACGTTTTTTACCATAAAATCTGTAATATTTCCATTTTGTTTAATTATTTTCCAAAATTTCATCAAATTTTCGGATTTAGCATTAAATTTTCTATAAGAGCGGAGTACGTATAACCTTTAATTTAAAAAAATTGGGACCTAAAGAACAGCTCGATCTTCACGTTTTTTAGGGAAGTTACAATGTCTTATATTACTTTAAAGCTCACCGTTGTTAGAAAAAACTATCCACAAAACTGCTAATCCCACAAAAACTTGCAAATTTAATCAGCTTTCGAATGATATGTTGATAGTAACACTTTCAGTTTCGATTTCATGGAGAAATTTACTTTTAAAACCGAAAAAAAAACATGGTGTTCTCATAATAAAAATAAATATTGATTTGACTTTTTTTTTTTTTTTTTTTTTTTTTTTTTTTTTTTTTTTTTTTTTTTTTACGCTCTTGAACCGCTGTGCATTATCGCCAATGATCCTAGATAGAGGAGTGGAAACCAAGATAAATAATAAAAAAATAATAACAATAATTATCCATCGGAATTTATTTTTCAACATTTATAACACTTTCATGTTCAAAGTGCAATATCAATCACAATACCAAGCTAATGTAAACAAGAATTTACAAAAATGTTTGTTGAAATTTTACAAACATAGTAAACTATCCACCGTGAGATAAAGAAATAGTCTGAAATAATAATCAGATAAGTAATGCACCGCAATGATATAAAAATAAACAGTAAACCGAAAGAACTTATTTGCGATTTGTTATTATACTTGTAATTTTAGCCAAATATCTGTGATTTCCAAAGAGCTTTTAGTTAGTTCGAGCTCATTTTGTGTGTTGTGAAGTGGTATGTTTTGAGGAACTTGAATATTTAATCCAGAATACAATTTTTTAAGTGATTTGATATAATTATTTCATTCCAATGTTCTGTTAAAATGACATTGTTAACTTTTCCAAGCTTTTCAGGATTGAATATATGTCCTTGAGGAAACTTCTATTTCTAGTTAATGATTTTTTAATAATAAAGACATTCATTTAGTGAGTTCAAAAAAAATTGAATACCAGATTTTTCAAAATTCATGGCATATTTTTGTTAATAAGCGAATTTGTTTTTAGATAATTCTTATTAAGTCCGTTACTACAGCTATCTAAATTATAAATTCCGTCGTAAAAGATAAAATATGGAGAAACTTCGAAATTACTATTTTTTTTCCGCTCTTGAACCACTGTGCATTATCGCCAATGATCCTAGATACAGGTGTGGAAACCAAGATAAATAAATAAAATAATTATCCATCGGAATTTATTCTTCAATATTTATAGATTGATGTGTGAAATTTAATACAGTTTTATATACATAATTACAATAAATTCTCTAGGTTCGAACTAGCATGTGACCATTTGTCTCTAACAAGCATTAAATGTGGTTCAATAACACATACTGTGAAAGTGTTGGATGAAGCAGTAAAAATAAAAATAAATAAATAAACAAAAATTGTAATACATTCTTAAAGGTTCTTTTAAAAATACATACAACTATATATGTTTCATTCAAGGAGATTAATATCTAGTTATTATATTAAAAGGCATAACTCCTCATTTGCTTTATTCATTTACTACATGTTTCGGAGCTTGTCATGTTGCTCCATCTTCAGGTTCTACAATCATTATGTTATGTTATTTTACAATTCTTCACTATATAATTACATAATTTAACATTTATGGTTTTTATTACCTTACACTGTGATATTCTCACTGGTCATCCTATCTACACTGACATCACTGGGCAATGTTCAATTATTGTTTTGTTTATTTATTGTCAGCTTCTGGCCTATTCATTTAGTTCCTATTTTACCATTCTACTTCCATTCTATTATTTGTATTGTCACCACTATTTACATTTTTATTACTATTATTTATTAATGATTTCATTCTTTTTATGGACAATTTATATTTTCAGTCTATCTATTAATTTAGCATAGTTTGTACCAATTTTATGTGTATCTGTTTTGTAGTTTACTGCCTGGTCTATTGTTTTATTTATATAAATTGCTTCCATTATTTTTCTATTTCTGGTTTTATACTCATGATTTAATATGGTTGTATTTTCAAAGTCAAATTCATGTTTGAATTTGTTTGTGTGTTCACACAGTGCAGTCTTATTATTTTTCTCTTTGTTATTTATTCTTTTACAGTCATATTTATGTTGGTTCACTCTTTTTATTAAATTCTGCCTGGTTTCACCAATGTAATGCATTTCACAATCTTTGCAGTTTATTTTATAAATCAGATCTTTTTTAGTCCACTTATCTATTGTTTCTTTACTTCTTATTATGTTATTAATTTTATTATTATTATATAAAGCACCGTTAATTTTAAAGTTTTCATTATTTAAATTATTAATCAATTGTCTTGTAAGTTTTGGGATGTAATTCACTCTGTTATAAGTTTTCTTTAAAATTATGTTAGATGTTTTTGGCATTGTTTCTACTGTGTTCTCTTTTATACTATCATTAAGTTCTTCAACAGTACTTTGTTTTTTATGGTAGAAGTCAGTGATTTTCAATTGTTCATTTATCTTACCTGTTTTACTGCTTGCTATATCAGTGTTGTTACTTTTATTGTTATTATTTCCTATGATAATTTTACTATTTTTGTCAGTATCATTATTATTTCCAATAATTGCTATATCTTTTATTTTTGTTTTATTTATATTTTTATACCAGCTTTATTTATTATCCTATACGGGACCATATTATCTGTTAGGTTGTTTATAATTTCTTGTTTTATTTCATTTAGGTATATTTGATCCGTTAGTTTTATTGCTGTATTAATGTAATTGTCTATTGTGTTTAGTTTTTGGTATATTGGGTGATTACTGAAGAAGTTTAAAATTCTATTGCTGGATTTTTCTTTTTGTATCCATTTAGTATTTATAGCATTTTTATTTTTTATTATTAATAAATTTAGGTATTTAATTTCATTATTTGACATTTCTTCTTTTGTAAACTTAATTTTTTTATTCATTTTGTTGAATTCATCATATAGTATCTCCATCTCTTTTTTATTTTCTGTTATTATTAACAAATCATCTATATATTTTACCAATAATATTGGTTGATTTATTACGCTATTGTTTAAACATTTTTTAATTAAGTGGTTCAAGGTGATACCACTTATGTTTACACCCAGACTAGAACCCATTGCAATCCCGTCAATTTGTCTATAAAAACTGTTATCATATTGGAAGTAGTTATTGTGTAAACAAATTTTTAACCCTTCCATATACATTTTTTTATTTTTAATATTTGTATATGGTTCTATTTCTTTCCAATTTTCATCTATAATTTTTAGGCTTAGTTCTATTGGAATGTTGGTATACAAATTTGTTACATCAAAACTACATATTTCTATGTTTTGATTGTAATCCAATTCATTCAGTTTACCTTTGAGTTCAAAACCATTTTTTTATATCAAAACTGTTGTTATTATTAAGTGCATTAAGTGTGTTGTTAAAGTATTTGTTTAGTCTGTAAGTGGGTCCATTTATATTATTTCCTATTAGTCTTAAGTTTTCTTCTTTTTATGTAGTTTTATTAATCCGTGCACTGTTGGGTGGTATATATTATTTGGTGCCATATTGATTTTTTCTTTTTTATTAATATATTTTTCTTTTTCTAATTTATCCAGGTATTTGTTTATTTCATTTATGTATCCTTTAGTTGGATCCAATCTCAATTTACGATAAGTATTTTTATCATTTAAAATGTTAAGCATTTTTTCATTATAATCCATTTTGTACATAATCGTTAATTGTTTTGTTTTGTCTGATTTAATAATCATTATCTCTTTATTATCCTTCAAAAATTGTTTCAGTTCTTTTATGTCTCTTATTATTTTATTCTCTATTATATTATGAACTTGACTTTTATTGCCTTTGTTATTGTTTTTATTTTTATTTAAGAAATTATTGATTGTAATACTTATGTTATTTCTTAGAATATTTCTGTGATTATCTGTTATGATTTCATCACTTATTATTCTTTCTAAGTCAGTTATTAATATTAATATGTCTTTATTAATTTTTTTGTCCTTATTGACATTATAACAAAAATTTTCGCCCAATGATAGGACGTTTAAAATGTTAATCGGTATATCTATATTAGTTTTATTTACTACTCTATTTAGTTTATGTAGTGATTCATATTTGTTTACCATTTTTTGTTCACTATTAATATTCATTCGGTTTTTGTCTTTATTTGTGTTTTCATTGTCTATTAATAAAAAGGAAGGGACTTTATTATTTATATTTCTGTTTACCAAGATTTGTGGAATATCGATTTTATTTGTTTTTATATTAACTTTTCTGTCAATTTTTTTATTTAAGTTATTTACTTTTAAATTTTGATATATTTGTTTATGTTTAATTATTATATTCTCTATTTTACTTTAATTTCGTCCAATGATCTAAAATTGTTTTTTTGTTTTATGTGACTGTTAATATGATTTTTTATTTTATTTATTATCCAAAAGGTTTGTTTGATTTCTAGTTTAATTATTTTAATGTAAACATTAGTGACAACACTCGTATTTCCCGTGTTGACCAGAAAATTATTGTTAAAAACATTGTCCAGTTTGGCCACTGCAAATATTAAATGTTTAGGACATATACATTTGTCCAAACATTCTTTCAAATAATAAATTTTACTATAATACTTTAGTATCTTATACACATAATTACTTATTCTAGAATTATCAATCTTATCAAACTCACTCAAGTCTCTTAAAATAGATTGTTTCACCTGCCAGTCAGTGGAAATTGTGGAATTCATCTCCAGATTCATCCTCTTTTGATTTGTTCTTATATTTCCTTCTTCTTTTAAAAATGTGGTTATAGTTGCCATCCACCAATTTACTATATATGTTTCATTCAAGGAGATTAATATCTAGTTATTATATTAAAAGGCATAACTCCTCATTTGCTTTATTCATTTACTACATGTTTCGGAGCTTGTCATGTTGCTCCATCTTCAGGTTCTACAATCATTATGTTATGTTATTTTACAATTCTTCACTATATAATTACATAATTTAACATTTATGGTTTTTATTACCTTACACTGTGATATTCTCACTGGTCATCCTATCTACACTGACATCACTGGGCAATGTTCAATTATTGTTTTGTTTATTTATTGTCAGCTTCTGGCCTATTCATTTAGTTCCTATTTTACCATTCTACTTCCATTCTATTATTTGTATTGTCACCACTATTTACATTTTTATTACTATTATTTATTAATGATTTTATTAAATACTAAATGGATACAAAAAGAAAAATCCTGCAATAGAATTTTAAACTTCTTCAGTAATCACCCAATATACCAAAAACTAAACACAATAGACAATTACATTAATACAGCAATAAAACTAACGGATCAAATATACCTAAATGAAATAAAAACAAGAAATTATAAACAACCTAACAGATAATATGGTCCCGTATAGGATAATAAATAAAAGCTGGTATAAAAATATAAATAAAAACAAAAATAAAAGATATAGCAATTATTGGAAATAATAATGATACTGACAAAAATAGTAGTAAAATTATCATAGGAAATAATAACAATAAAAGTAACAACACTGATATAGCAAGCAGTAAAACAGGTAAGATAAATGAACAATTGAAAATCACTGACTTCTACCATAAAAAACAAAGTACTGTTGAAGAACTTAATGATAGTATAAAAGAGAACACAGTAGAAACAATGCCAAAAACATCTAACATAATTTTAAAGAAAACTTATAACAGAGTGAATTACATCCCAAAACTTACAAGACAATTGATTAATAATTTAAATAATGAAAACTTTAAAATTAACGGTGCTTTATATAATAATAATAAAAATAATAACATAATAAGAAGTAAAGAAACAATAGATAAAGTGGACTAAAAAAGATCTGATTTATAAAATAAACTGCAAAGATTGTGAAATGCATTACATTGGTGAAACCAGGCAGAATTTAATAAAAAGAGTGAACCAACATAAATATATGACTGTAAAAGAATAAATAACAAAGAGAAAAATAATAAGACTGCACTGTGTGAACACACAAACAAATTCAAACATGAATTTGACTTTGAAAATACAACCATATTAAATCATGAGTATAAAACCAGAAATAGAAAAATAATGGAAGCAATTTATATAAATAAAACAATAGACAGGCAGTAAACTACAAAACAGATACACATAAAATTGGTACAAACTATGCTAAATTAATAGATAGACTGAAAATATAAATTGTCCATAAAAAGAATGAAATCATTAATAAATAATAGTAATAAAAATGTAAATAGTGGTGACAATAAAATAATAGAATGGAAGTAGAATGGTAAAAATAGGAACTAAATAAAAGTGTTGGATGAAGCAGTAAAAAAAAAAAAATAAAAAAAAAATAAAAAACAAAAATTGTAATACATTCCTCAAGGTTCTTTTAAAAATACATACAACAAAATATTGTTATCAAATGTTAATTATTAAAAAAAACAAATAACATCTAATTAGAACCTAAGTGCGTGACAACTCCGAAACAGTAGTAAATCAAAAAATGAGGAGTTATGCCTTTTAATATAATAAATACTAGATAAAATGATATCAAATTCTCTATTCAATAATATTAGATAAAGCTCCCAATTAATTACAAAAGACAGATTTACATGACAGTGATTAGACCAATATGGACGTACGGAGTTGAGCTTTGGGGCTCTACTAAACCATCCAATTCATCTCGTATTCAAGCCTTACAATCCAAAATCCTTCGTAAAATCCTCAATGCTCTTTGTCACCAATAAACTTATCCATAAAGATTTAAATGTTCCAAATGTTGCTGATTTAGCCCACACAATACCTATCCTTTCATAGTAAGCTCCATAACCACTCAAACCCATTAGTTTCTCAACTTGTTTCCCACTCTATTCCCGATAATCCTCCGAAGCGTTCGAAAAGAAGATGGCCTAGAGATCTTCTTGTGTAGATTTTTTATTGAAGTGCTACTGATGATTAGTTATTTTCAAGTTTTGGCATGTTATTGTAAGCGTTTTAAAACATTTACTTTATGTATATTTGTACAGTTGTAAATGTCAATAACTTTATTTTTTTATTTCTATGTTTGTGATAGTAACTGTTTAAAACCAACGTGATCGCTGTATTCCATTAACGTTTAAGTATGTTTCTTCAAAATTTTAGTTATTAAATAATTGAATCAAAACTAATATGAATTCAAATTTCGTCACTACGACTACACAAATTTTGTTGGTCCCTTTCCTTTAAAAAATGTCTGGGTTCCTATCGTTGTATTTTCGAATCATTAATTATAAATACTAATAATCTATGAACATGTTTTATTCAATTTTACATCTTCATTTGTCTTGACAGTGATTTTAATTGTTTCTGTCACTGCGTATACTTTACTACGAAATACTTCAAATATCAATTAAGGATATTCGTCGAGCACAACGATTTCGATAATTCTAAAGTAAACATATTTCGAAAATATAATAATTTTCTTTATCTTTGTTGTCTTCGTTGGAGCATTTCAATTTCTTCATTGGAAAATATTAATGGCGTTTGACAGGAGTGTTGGCTATCTCGTCGTGTTCATATTAACACGTCCGCAGCGTATCATTATTCAGATTGCAATGAAATCGCTATATTTATAGGATCTCATAGCACTTAAAATTGTTTGACGTTAGCAAAAAACACGAAAGATAATTTTAATAAGAAAATATGTCTATCAGAAATTTATATACTTTAAAAAAAAAACTGGAAATTCATTTCGGAGAACATATCGATAAATAAGGACTAATTTAAAATTTGTTATTATACTTGTATTTTAGCCAAATATCTGTGATGCGTAAATACAAAGAGCTTTTAGTTAGTAAGAGTTGAAGTTTTGATGAACTTTAACATTTAATCCAGAATACAATTTTTCAAGTTGTAAATTTGATATAATTGATGGCGTTATTTTAACAATATATATGCCAAAGTTAAAGTAATTATTTTATTCCAATGCTCTATTGAAATGGCACTTTTAATTTTTCCTAGAATTAAAGATTTAATATTTTTCCTTGAGGAAACTTCTATTACTGGTTAATGATTTTTATATAATTAAAAACATTCATTTTATTACAGCTAAGAATCCACAGGCTTTAATTATGTCTTCATTTGCTCATTTAATTAAAACATAAAAACACGTATCGAATAGAGCAACTCCTCTTAAATTACTTTTTGAAATATTACTTATATCTTTTAAGAATTTAATGCCAACATTTTTAAAATTTTATTTCTTTTAAATAATAAGATGAATTTCTATCAAATTAATTTTACCCTGTAATAGGGCTAGGTATCGATGGACGATATATCGACATTTTCAAATAAATTGAAAGTTTTATGTAATTTTTTCAGGAACGTGTAGGGGATGGTCCTCTGAACAAGAAAAATAAAGTAATCCTTAATTCTGGTGCCACTGGGGAAAGGAGATAAATAGGAAAGGAGCTTTAAATATTCCATTTTTTAGTTTTTTTCCTTATAACAGAAACGGTGCGTTGCATTGAAAAAGTTTTTTAGAACATAATGAAAGGTTATTAAATTTGATACAAATTTGGTTATATCCGTTTTTTATGAAAAATTGGATTGTTTTCGTGGTACCGGATCCCAAAAAGGTAATTTAAAAAATCAAAAACATTTTTCACTCATGTTTTTCGCATATACTTGTCTTCTAGATCCTCACTCTTTCATTTTAGAGGAAAATCATCTTTATAATAAAACTAATACAGCATTAAATTTCTTACACAAATGTATATCGTATGTTAATTTTTATTGAACACGTAGCAACTTCAATTTCAAAACGAAAAATCTTGTTTTTTCAAATTAAATGTACTAAACAACTGTTTTACTGCAATACCGTTTTCGAGTTATAAGCGAATAACTGGAAAAGGGGATATCTAAAGCCCCCTTCCCACAGGAACACTAGGTTGTGGAGGGACTTTTTCACGGGACCCTCCCCAAGACATCCCTAAAAAAATTGGAACAAGTATTTTTAGTTCCTTTCATTCTCCTATTTTGATTGGACTATATCCTCAAAGATCTTTATTTTCCACATCTAGCTGATTTAACCCAAACCAGATACTTATCCTTCCATATTAAACTCCATAAATATTCCTCAACTTGCTTCCCATTCAATGTCTGATAATCCTCGGAGGCGTCTGAAAAGAAGATGGTCGCGGGACCTTCTCATATAGAACTTTTATTGAAGTCCTACCGCTGGGTAGTTGTTTCGAAGGCAATTTGCATGTTATTATGTACGTTATTATCACATGTACTGGATGTATGTTTTATTTATAGATAAAACTAGATCAAAAATGTAGAAAAATGCCGGAGACCTCACCTTTCTATACCAATCCGTTGCAGATTTACGGTAATTCAAAGACTTTTTTGAGGAAACCACGTTTTTTTGCCTTTTTTTTTTTCAGTTTAGATTGACAAGCAATAGAAAAATATAGTCATATAAAATAATATATGTCATAAAATAATTATTCAGTTGTTATTTGCCATTTAGGTTGTATTTACGAAATTTTCGTGAATATCCTTTAACCTTTGCACTGTCCTTGTAGTCTTCTGTTGTATATTGACCCCGCTCTCTCACTCTACAACTGGAGTCAATGCCCCGCGGATGACTATTCCAAAACATCGTATCTTACGTTGGGGCATAAATTTTTGGTTTCTTTAAAACTTGTTACGTCATGATACGTTCTATGGAATAGTTTATTTCTTTTGAATAGATTTAGTATTTAGAATAGATACTGAATAAATTTGATCAGTACAAGTATTTTAGTGGTTTTTAGTTAGTTTTATTTTTATTTCATAACGATTACAATAACATATCAAAACTTGAAAAGAACTACTTATCGGTAGCACTTCAATAAAAATTCTACACTAGAAGGTCTCTAGGCCATCTTGTCAGACGCCTCGAATGATTAATTGGGAATGGAGTTGGAAGCAAGTTGAGAAACTAGTGGATTTGAGTGGTTATGGACCTTACTATGAAAGGATAGTTATCTGGTTTGGGCTAACTCAGCAACATATGGAACATTAAGGTCTTCATGGATAAGTTTATTGGTGACAAAGTAAGGAGCATTGAGGATTTCTCGAAGGATTTTGGATTGTAAGGATTGGATACGAGATGAATTTGATTGTTTAGTGGAGCCCCAAAGCTCAACTCCGTACGTCCAAATAGGTCTAATGAGTCTTGTATATGAGTCTTTTGTATCTAATTGAGCTTTAAAAGTTTGTCTATTATATGTTGAAGTTGTCTGTAAGTTATTTTTTAAATTCATTTTCTGTCATATATATATATATATATATATTTTTTTTTTTTTTTTTTTTGTCTTTTTATTGACCTTACTATTTTAAAGGCGAGACGTCAGAACAATAAATTAATGCAAATCTATAGATTTCTTGTCTGGACACCCCATCTATCTGCTTCCTCGTATTATTTCTGAGTGTCATGGGTTATCAATGGTTGTAATGTGCACTATTTAATTAAAATGCTTATCTGGATTTCAGCATAGATGACGGAACAAGGTCCTTGCTTATGATGGAATATTTTTTTCCGCTATTGTCATTTATTAACTTTATTTTTGTATTTATCTTTTGTTCTTTTATTAGGAACTCTATTTTTAGAAGGTATCTAGGCCATCTTCTTTTTTAGACGCCTCGGAGGATTATCGGGAATGGAGTGGGAACCAAGTTGAGAAACTAGGGGATTTCATCTGGTTTTGGCAAAATCAGCAACACATGGAACATTAAGATCTGTATGTATAAGTTTATTGGCGACAAAGTAAATAGATTTGAGGATTTTTCGAAGGATTTTGGACTTTAAGAATTCGAGATGGTTTAGTTTTCGTTTTTATTAGTTCGAAATATAATCGAAAAATCCAAAAATTGGACCTTCTCCTCCCCACCGTTAGCTCAACCCCCAGGGGCGGGGACTTTAAGTATGTTTACCTTCCAACTATTCCTAACGAAGCTATGAAGTCAAAAATAATCTCATATTCCATGCACTCTACACCTCTCATTTCTGCACTTATTGACTGGACATTTAGGTTCAGATCTATTAGTTTGGATAAAAACCAAATTTGAATCCCCTATATTCTTTCAACTTTGTTTATTTCGAATAATTTTTAATTATTAATTTAAGGAATTTGATCCTTTTAATTCTATAATGTAAAGTAGGAAATTCTATTATCGGCGTCGTACCATTGCCTTTCTCGAATACTTCGAGTGTTTAGCGAAGGAATCTCAGGCAGTCTAGAAGCGTCCAACTTTCAGATTCGTAGTGGAGTACTGGGAGGAAAACTAACATAAAATTCCCTATTTTTGTTTTAACTCAACTTCCTTAATCCTTGAGGTGCGATCTGTTATTTACTTCGACCGTGCTCAGATGTGTTCAGAATCTCTACACGACATTGGCTCACTGGAACCCTTTCTCTTTCCTTTCCGGCCTTGTCCTTCCCAGGAAATAATTATCAGTATTACGAACGGAAGATATATTACGAAGGGAAGATATATTACGAAGGGAAGATATATTACGAAGGGAAGATATATTACGAAGGGAAGATATATTACGAAGGGAAGATATATTCCTTAGCTCATTCTCTAAATGTGAAATAATTTAGCAATTAATAACATTTAGAACCCGCGACCTCTTTGCCCAGCGCTAGAAGAAACCTTTCGAAAAACAAAGACTGCTTAGCTAAGCATTACCCACATTATTTAGCAACTTGTTCTGCAACTCCTTCGCGTTTTCCCGTTTAAACCAAGCATCATTAAGGCCATAAATAAGGATAGTTACCACTGCCTTCTGTAATAGTAGACATTGCCTGCAGGATTAGCTTCCTGCAACTTCCGCTGGTCTCTATCCTAGCTTATCCTGTAAAGGTGGTATCCGAGCCACTTCAGGTGAAATTTTTTTTTTTTTTTTTTTTTTTTATAGGAACATTTAATAATATTAGTAAATAAATTGCAGGTCTTCTTCAGGGCTAAAAATAAATTTTATATTAAAATATAATCCACATACAAGACTAAAACGACAAGAAACTGCTCGTCGTTATAGACTACTTCAACATTTACTAGACAAACGATCAAAGCTCCCAATTAATTACAAAAGACTCATTTACATGACTGTGATTAGACCTATTTGGACGTACGGAGTTGAGCTTTGGGGCTCTACTAAACCATCCAATTCATCTCGTATCCAATCCTTACAATCCAAAATCCTTCGAAAAATCCTCAATGCTCCTTAGTTTGTGACCAATAAACTTATCCATAAAGATCTTAATGTTCCTTATGTTGCTAATATAGCCCACAGGAGATACCTATCCTTCCATAGTAAGCTCCATAACCACTCCAATCCACTAGTCTTGCTTCCCACTCCATTCCCGATAATCCTCCGAGGCGTCTGAAAAGAAGATGGCCTAGAGACCTTATAGTGTAGATTTTTATTGAAGTGCTACTACTGAGTTGTTCTTCACAAGTTATATACATGTCATTGTATTCTCTATCAACACATTTACTTGATGTATATGTTTTTGTACAGTTGTAAATATCAATAAACGAGAAAAAAAAAAAAAAAAAATATTAAAATATAAATAATTTTTTTTTTGTACCATCTTGGTCGCATCCAATGTTTGTTATTTTAGCCCTGAAGATGACCTGCAATGCAGTTCGAAACGTCGGCAGTCCAAATATAAAGTTTTTTTTATTTATAAACTTGGACATGTTTATTTACTTGACTGCACCCCTGACCATTTCTTCACTTACATTACTTCCTTCAGTAATGTAGGAGGGCTATTAAATACATATATTTACATGTGAAAGATGCTCCCTTACGCATATTACAGAAGCTGGGGGTTTATACCGTTCTGATGTATCGTTTTTTTCACATTAATTTTTAACTCGCTCTAGCTCTGTTAATGTTGCTTGAATCAATAATTTGACGATAGTTTCCTTATCAGAAATTTAACGGAAAATATTTTTGTTATATAGAATTTGTCGTTAGAACCTACCGTTTAGGAGCTATATTGCTTTGAATGAAAAATAACGTTTCCCTTACTTTTTTGAAGTGTTGGAGCTTTTTTGACACGCTCTTGTTTTGTTGGTGTGGCTCGGATCGAACTTTGACGACAGATTCTATACTAGAAATTTAACAGAAAATATTTTATTTTTTAATACCGTAAAATGGGGTCACATTAGTACGGTGGGGTGAAATTGGTACACAATTGTTTCTGTGGTGATTCCCTTCTGGCAGGTTTTTTTGCCGACTTTTACCAAATGAGAGGAGGCGCGGTAGCTCAATGGGTAAGGCACTTGACTAACATGCTCCCGGGCCCGAGTTCGAGTCCGACTGAAGGCAGAAAATTTATTTTCTGTTATTTCGGCCGTGGATCGAATTCGAGGTCGGGAGACCCTCCTGGGGCACACCCAGCCTCCTAAAAAGTGGGTACCCTTAATTGGGGAAAAACCTGGCGGTTGAGCGTGAATTCTGGCCAAATCACCTCCTTACACAACCGTTGGCTTAGAAACAGTACAGCCTACCTAAGTACTGAACCCGAGACCCTTCATGGGTTGTATGTGGCACAGGTTTTTTTTTTTTTTTTTTTTTTTTACCAAATGAGAGCGCATGAATGAGTTTCGTGGGCTCTCATTTGGTGTAAGTCGACACAACAACCTGCCAGAAGGAAATCACCACAGAAATAATTTTGTAACAATTTCACCCCACCGTACTAATGTGACCCCATTTTACGGTATATAATACTAGCTGAAAGTACCCTGCTCCGCCAGGTTTAATATCATTAGGATTAAGGGCAACTTAAATTAGTAAAAGTTAAGCTTAACGTAGATAATTATTATTACTTAAATAAACCTAAAGAATTCCATTCTTAAAATACTTTCAATAAGTAAATTTGACAATTTGCAAAAGTTAATTTTATATTATTTTGATAGCCCTTCAGTAAAGTTCGAGGCAGCTCTACCATCAGATACCAGACCATCAGCTTTTCATATGGCATACTTTAAATAAATATAGTCTCAACTTCTTAACGTTTTTGATTTTTTCGAATAAAGTTTAGTCTTTCTGTTTCTATTTATTCTATATATTCTAGGTTCAAGGAATGAAATTCAGAAACGTTAGGTACAACTTGTAAAATGCAACTTGGGCCTGGTTAAGAAAAGCAGTTTCTATGACCGGAAAACTGAAGGAAGAGTAGTTTGGGACGAAGCTACTGGTGAAGCAATGTTGGTGAGTTGCTCGTAAAGAATATGTACATCGAACTGGGCTTACATGACATCACCAGAGAACATAAAGTCTTTTAACCTCCTTTTTAACATATGTCTTTTAATAGCTCCTCGTCACGAAACAACTCAAACTTGTAAGGGTACACCTCTGCAGCCATCATGAGTTAACAGAAAGTACCATATTATAAGGTTTCGACATCGATCGTATTTTTGTTTGTTTACAACTATATGGAACTTAATTTGTGGTCAAAGTGTACAGCTTAAACATCTAACCTATTTTTTTAACTTAGCTTACCTCCAAATACCATATGACAATTAATATATTATTATTCACCCAATAAATATTGTAATCGCATTTTTCGTGAATTAGCCGCGATCCAGGCCGATTTTTTTAAATTCCTTTCATAGCGAGCACCTACGGCCCTAAAGAAAGCCATATACGAAATTTCATTCCAATCCATTCGGTGGTTTCTGAGATTTCGTGTTAAATGAGTGAGTGGTATTTGGCAAATATATAGTAGATTTTTCGCTATGGCCTACCGTTTAGGATCTATATTGGTTTGAATAAAAAAAGTCACGTTTTGCTTACATTTTTTAAGTGTTGGGGATTTTTTAACACACCCTAGTTCCATTGTTGCTTGGACTGATTATTGAAGACAGATTCCGTATTAAAAATTTAATGGAAAATATTTTTTGTTATATAACATTTGTACTTAGAACCTATTATTTAGGAGCTATATTGGTTTGAATGAATGAATGAATTACTGTATTTTGTAAAAATAATTACAATCACAGGAGGTCTGACTCCAGAATGAACAGTTAAAATGAAAAAAAAAAAAAAAATATATATATATATATATATATATATATATATATATATATATATATATATACATAAATTGAAACAAACATAAAGTCCATATATCACACATAATATAAAATTAAATAAATAGACTACACATAATAAGTACAACTTAAAAAAAAAAAAAAGAAGAAAATTTTCGGCGGAAAAAGAAAAACAAAATTTTAGACAAATAAAAATTAAACAAAATACTTCGAGATAACTAATCACCATCTGAATTAAATGTACGTGTTATAAATAAATAAATAGATTTTAAATGCTTTATGGTCTTAACGGTTAAAAGATTTTCTATGGTCAACTCTGGAGTAGGTTTGGGCAGGAGATACTTGCTTAAATCCTTTTGCCTTTGTCTCCTAAATGCCCAACAATCCAGCAAAAAGTGTGTGACACCATCGCTAACATTTGTGTCACAAAACTCACAGGATAGATCACTGTTAAATTGCCTATGCATGCCACCGTACGACAGTCGTGTATTCCTTTTGCTGGCCATCCTCAGTTGAGCGAGAATTCTCTGGTTTTGTATATGGGTGCTGAATTGTAGGTACGTTTGAGGTATACCAAAGGTTATTTTATTGGTTTTAATGAAAAAATCATGTTGTAACGGTTTTTTGCACTCTCAAATATATAACTTTTTTTTTCATACACGAATTTGTGATGTGTAACGGGTTTTTTTCACTCTCAAATATATAACTTTTTTTTTTCATACACGAATTTGTGATGTGTAACGGGTTTTTTTCACACTCAAAAATATTACATTTATACAAGCTCTATTGGTGTTGCTCGAATCGAAAATTTGACGAAAGTTTTCTCATTAAAAATATAATGGAAAATATTTTTTGTTAAATGACATTTGTCACTATGACCTACCGTTTAGCATCTATTGGTTTGAATGAAAAAAAATTCCCTTTTTGCCTTCATTTTTAATTATTAGTATTGTGGTATTGTGGTTTTGTGGTTTTTTTGACACGAGGTAGCTCTGTTGGTGTTGCTCGGATCGAAACATTTTTAACTGTTTCCTCATCAAAAATATAATGGAAAACATTTTTAAGTTTTGGAGCTTTTTTGACAAGCTCTGTCTCTCTCGATGTTGCTCTCACCGATTTTTGACGGTCCGTATTAGAAATTTAATGGAAAATATTTTTTGTAATATAACAATTGTCGTTAGGATCTACTGTCTAGCTATATTCGTTTGAATGGAAAAAAGTTATATTAAAACATTTTTTTCACCCTCAAATGTATAACTTTTTTTTTCAGTCACAAATGTGTAACTTTTTTTTTTCACTCAATGTTAAATTTTGACACGCTCTGTTCTACGAAAGTATCCTCATCAGAAATATAATGGAAACTTTTTTTGTTAAATAACTGCTATGTCCGTCTCTGTGTGAGTCCGGACCAGCATTAATCTAAATACAGTGGACCCTCGTTATAACGCGGGTTAGGGGGAAATGAAACCTCCCGCGTTATAGACGTAACCGCGGTATAACGAGAGCAGAAGTATGAATTATTGGGGGCCAAAAAATAATGAAAATGCACTCTGACATAAACTCGGGTAACAACTAAAGGAATAATACAGTTTTTAAAAAGGAAGTGATGGGGATTCTGTGAACCAAGAAGGCAAGAATAGGGACAACTCCTTCGTACGTCATCTAGGTAGGTTACCGGAAAGATATTCAATCGACATTGTCTAAGCAACACATTTCCGCTTATTTCCAGGACGACACAAGCGATGTACATACCATTTCCTAAAGTTTTTTTTTTAAATTCTAATAAAAATCAAACTTTAAAAAGTTGTAATATTGAAACAAAAACAATGAAACCTGGTTAGACAATCGTAATTCATTCTAAACGTCTTATTTAGTTTTACTTCCTACGTTAACAGCCAGTTATAATTTTTTTCCTTTACAAATTCCTTTTAATGTTCAGTAAAATTAGGAATGTGTTATAAAAAAAAAAATTAACAAATGTAACTTAATTTTCGAAGTTCCCTTTTTCCCAGAACTTATTAAACTTTGGAACCTTTTCGTTTTCTTCTCTAGTTTTTATGACTCAATTTTCTAATGAATTGTTTTCAAGTTTTCTATTGTTGGTTTTAAAACCATAATACGATGTAACCTTATTTTTTTATTAATTTTAATTGAATCAGGATCGGGACCGGAGCTTGACCCGCGTTATATCCGAATCCGCTGTATAACGAGCCGCGTTATATTGAGGGTCTACTGTATAGGGACGCCAGGTAGGACTTAATCTCCTGACATATGATAAATAAGTATTTTTAAATAGTTAATTAATTTAATTTAGTCTTCTCCACAAGGTGATCGTGGGGTCGTTAATTATAAATAAGAGTAGACAAAATATAGTAATTAAATGAGTGGCATGCAAATGATAAATGAATTCGATGGTTCAATAAAAAACAAAGTATAATCAATTATAGGCTGACACATAAAATTACAGTCAGAAATAAGAATCATAACTTAGGTTTAAAACTTATATGGTAACAAATAACTTAACCTAGACTTATCTTCTTAATACGAGGGTGATGTTGTGGGTGGAATCGGCTTCATGGTGGCAAGCCGGGAGCTCTCAAGGTCAGAAGACTTCAAGGAACAAGCCCGGACCAAAGACTGACACTGCCCAAAGACTCGAAAATATTTTTCTGGCCTTTGTTAAAGTATAGGCTCCGTCCCTTGTGCTTGGACACGCCCACCGACTTCCCAGTTTTCTGAAATTTAGAAAAACTCAAACTACAGCGTTAGCCCCAAATATTACCCAGGAAGGGATAGGCAGGTAGAGAAATATGGTACTCACACCAACAAAGGGTTTGGATAGCCGGACCACCCATGGGGAGCTATGAAGGGGTTAGCTAATTGCGTATCACGCGAATATTATTTTGTTAAATAAAAACCTATAGGTTTGATACTTAGCATAACATTTGTCACTATGACCTACCTTTTGCTATTTTGCATTTTGCTAGGACCTAGTGTTTAGGAACGATATTAAATTGAATGAATAAAGTCATGTTTTGCTTATTTTTTAAAAATATTTTCCTTATTCAGTTTCCTTATTATAAGCAGTAGATTTCAGATATTACCTATCCATGATTTATTGTTTTTACCAGTCAGGGGGAAAATCCAGGTTTATTGTTTATTTTACCTATTTGTACTTTTTTAAAATATGTACATACAAACAGAAATACATAAATTAAAATACACCACGCTATTATTCTGTTAAAATAAAACATAGCATAGTCAAAATAATCTTAATATATATAAATTACGTATCACGTTCTTTCGCCACGCTGACACCTAAACTACTGAACCGATTTTAATCAAATTTGCTCACCGTGTGCAGTTTGAACTACAACAAGAAAGTTAGGATAGCTTATATCTTAATTTATAGTTACAATATTATTTGTATATTATCTGCAAGCCACAATTATCTGTTAGCTCTATACGATTCTAACATATGGCGGTATAAGGTTATACTATTATATAAAAGAACAAGCAATGTTTCGTTTGTGTTCACTAACCGCCAAAAACTACTGAACCAATCTCTACCAAATTTTGACTACATCATCTTTATAGGATGGTTTAGCAATAATAAAATTTGTTGTATAAATCGAGAGTTCACTTTTTGTCAAATAATATTTGTTTGGTACGTTCATGGGCTTTATTCATATATTTTATTTATGGGTTACTTTTCAGCGATGTCTCTTCGTATTTTCCTATTTTCTGTGTGATGTGACTGAAGGAAATCGGTATAAAGGAAAAGAATTTTTGTGTCTGTGAGTCTACATCAGATAGTTGTTTACTTTAGTTTTGAATGACATACCAGGTATGCAAGTTTAAAATGTCGTTTTAATTCCAATAGAATGCGCTCTTAGCCTATTGAAGGATTTGCTTATCTCTAAACGCTATTTTGTTTGTTAGTCATTTGTTTACAAAAGTCAGTTGTTTTTAAGTCGTTTACGTGGACGTATCATACCTTTCTTTGGTGTTAAAAATGTCTAATTTTAAGCCAAATAAAGAGCATTTGCGGCATGTCATGATTTTCTTATTTAATCAAAAGAAAAAGGCATCTGAATGTCATCGAATTCTTGTTGAGACTTATGGCGATGTTGCTCCAACCGTCAGGACATGTGAACGTTGGTTTCAAAGTTTCAAACGTGGTGATTTTGATGTTACTGATCAAAAACGAGAAAATCGACCAAAAAAGTTTGAGGACTTCGAATTGCAATCTTTATTAGACGAAGACAATACCCAAACCCAACAAATGATGGCAGAACAGTTGAATGTCACTAGGCAAGCCATTTCCGATCGCCTGAGAGCTATGGAAAAGATTCAAAAGGTTGGAAAATGGGTTCCACATGAATTGGACGAACGACAGATGGAAAAACGAAAAACTTTGTGCGAAATGCTGCTTTTACGCCACGAAAGAAAGGGTTTTTAGCATCGAGTTGTAACTGGCGATGAAAAATGGATTTATTTTCAGAATCCCAAACGAAAAAAATCATGGGTAACGCCAGGACAACCATCCACATCGAGTGCAAGACCGGATCGTTTTGGGAAGAAGACAATGCTGTGTGTGTGGTGGGATCAGAAGGGAGTAGTCTACTACGAGCTTCTCAAACCCGGCGAAACAGTCAATACCGAGCGCTACCGACAACAAATGATCATTTTGAGTCACGCATTGATCGAAAAACGCCCAGAATGGGCTCACAGGCACGCCAAAGTCATTCTTCAGCATGATAACGCTCCTGCACATTCAGCCAGATTGACTAAGGAAACGATTTCTTCGCTTGGTTGGGAACTCCTACCCCACCCGCCGTATTCACCTGACCTGGCGCCTTCTGATTATCACCTCTTCTCATCGATGGGACACTCATTGGCGGAGCAACACTTCAACAATTTCGAAAACGTACGAAAATGGCTCGATGAATGGATTTCAAATAAAGATGAAGCATTCTTTTGGAATGGTATCCATATATTGCCCGAGAGATGGGCAAAATGTGTAGAAAGCGAGGGTCAGTACTTTGAATAAAATATATTATACTTTTTTTTTAAATTACTGTGTATTTATTTTAAGAAATAAACGACATTTTAAACTTGCATACCTGGTAATGTCCTGCGATTAAATTTGCAAGTATAACTTCATACAGCAGCGGAATATGTTCATATTGGACGAATGACAGTTTTTTAAAGAACCAATTACTTTTTTTTTAAGATAGTTGAGAATGTCTATAGAAATATTGATTCATGCCTGGTTTTAGAAATTATTTAATACAGAAAATCATAAGTCCTCTGCTTAAGGTCCTGTACTTCATCCAAACTGTACACTCAGTGACAAAATGTTAGACACACCTCTGTGAATAAGAAAAACTTTTTAAGACTTCTTTATTTTCGATTGGTCACAGTTTTTTAACACTGCTTGAAGTATAAGTTAAGATATTTGAAAAGGAGAGAAATTCATCAGAACTTGCTTAATATTTTAATCCAATCTTAGTAAATAGACAAATTTTATTTGCGAAAAAATTATAGACACACTTCCGTTTTTTTTACGATTTTCTAAATTTTCTTGAGGTTGAGACCAATAAATACCATTTATACTTTAGAGCTGTGTTAAATCTTAACGAAAGTAGACACAACTAAACACGTCATTTATGGTTTAAAATTAATGTTTTTCAAAAGAAGAGCGCCGTTTGATTTCTTCATTAATGAAGATGGGATAGGTCCTAGGAAAATTTTCAAACCACCTCAAACAGAGATTTTCATCAGTTGCGAACTTTATGAGGCACGGAGAGACAAGTGGAACCCACCGCTCAACTGAGGGCCCCCTGGTTTGTCGTTATAAGAAAAACGCATGCATCAAACTCTTGTAAAAGGGCAAAGCAATCTGTTGATGAAGTCTGAAGTTCAAACGAATTAGAGGAACGTCCAAAGATTAATAAAAAATCAAAAACACTAATTAAAAAATAATAAAGCCAGTTTTTTTAGCCGTCACAAATTAGCTAGTGTGGCCATTGTTCGAAATATAACATTATGAGCTGCGGCTCAAAATTTTTCTGTATAGATAAAATACATTTAATCTGGATGGGTCTGTAGTATTTTTATTAATTTTCATGAAGCAATAAAAGAAGAAAAATTTTTATCAAAGCGGCATCTGAAAGGAGGAAAGTTACTAATTTGAGGCGGCTTAAACACTGGCTTTATTTTTTTCTAACTTGTGTTTTTGATTTTTTTATTAATTTTTGGACATTCCTAAGGTGCGTTTGAACTCCAGGCTTTCTCAGCGATTGCCTTGCCCTTTTACAAGAGTTAGACGCTTATTCCGTTTTTCTTGTAACGACAAACCAGGGGGCTCTCAGTTGAGTGGTGGGTTCCACATGTCTCTCCGTGCCTTATAAAGTTCGTCACTGATGAAAAACTTCGTTTGAGGTGGTTTGCGAGTTTCCCTAGAACCTCAATGAAGAAATCAAACGGCGCCCTTCTTTTTAAAAACATTAATTTTAAACCATAATTGACTCGTTTAGTTGTATCTACTTTCATTCAAATTTAACACAGCTCTAAAGTATAAACGGTATTTATTGGTCTCAACCTCAAGAAAGTTTAGAAAATCATAAAAAACTAAAGGGTGTCTATCATTTTGTCGCAAATAAAGTCTGAATATTTATTAATATTAGATTTAAATATTCAGCAAGGTCTGATAATTCTCTCTCCTTTTCAAATATCTTAACTTATACTTCAAGCATTGTTAAAAAAACTGTGACCAATCGAAAATAAAGAAGTCTTAAAAAGTTTTTCTTATTTACAGAGGTGTTTCTAACATTTTGTCACTGAGTGTACAGTTTGGATGAAGTACTGGACCTTAAGCAGAGGACTTGGGATTTTCTGTATTAAATGATTTCTAAAACGAAGCATGAATCAATATTTCTATAGACATTCTCAACTATCTTTAAAAAAAAACTAATTGATTCTATAAAAAAACTTTCATTCGTCAAATATGAACATATTCCGCTCCTGTCTGAAGTTATACTTGCAAATTTAATCGCAGGAAATTATGTCATTCTAAACTAAAGTATACAACTATCTGATGTAGACTCACAGACACAAAAATTCTTTTCCTTTATACCGATTTCCTTCAGTCACATCACACAGAAAATTGGAAAATACGAAGAGACATCGCTGAAAAGTAACCCATAAATAAAATAGATGAATAAAGCCTAAAGAATATTATACTTCAAGGAGCATTAAAAAACTAAGATCAATCGAAAATAAAGAAATCATTAAAAGTTTTTCTAATGTACAAGGGTGTGTCTAACATTTTGTCGCAGTGTGTATCTGTTCCATCTATTCTACTATTCCTGAACTCTAAAACAAGGGTCAGATTGTTGTGATTTTTTAAAAATAAACTAAAGGCTTAGCGAACCCGAAGGTTCGATGCCGACACCACTAACCATTAACCACACACCTCCCTCCAACCCACTCCCCCAAAACCCGAATCCCCCTCGCAATCCTCCCAATCCCATATCCGTCTCGGCCTACCCCTCGGTCATGTAACCGAAGGCTCTAAACTGATTACTTTTTTCGGAATTCGATGATTATTAAACCCAACGACTTTACATGCCCATTTTAAGCGTCGCGCTGCTATTACTTGAACTATATTCACCGGATATAACTCGTGCAGTTCCGCATTGTTAAGCCTTTTAAATTCTCCTGTTTCTTCATCTTTTTTTGGGCTAAATATTCTACGCAGTGCTTTATTTTCGAAAACATTAAGGCGTTGATCCTCCCTTAAGTCAGCTGCCATGTTTCGCATCCGTAGAGAACTGTTGTTAGTATGATAGTTTTGTATATCCTAATTTTTAAATATATGGAGAGTAAGGGCGAACTGAGTAATTTTGCGACCGAGAAATAACAAGCATTACCGGCTTTTAACCTAGCCTTTATTTCTTCTTGAATTTCATTTTTCTTCGATATAATAGACCCTAGATATTTGAATTGCTCAACGTGTTCAAACTTTATCCCGGAAATATCTACAACACTAAAATGTTCACCGTTTCTGCTACTAACCATATATTTCGCTTTATCGGTATTAATTACTAAACCAATTTCGTTACCGGTTTCCATGAGCGTAGTAGCGTTTAGTTTTATAGTTTCTTCGTTTTCACCCAAAAGTACCAAATCATCGGCATAACCAAGAACCGGACATTTACCACCATAATTAATCCTCCCGTAAGCATTACCTTCTTAATGACGTATTCCAGTGCTAACTTAAATTATACCGGAGAAAGAGAATCTCCATGTTTTAAAAACCAAACGTATCTCAATCTGGAATATCGCACCATAGTTCTATTATTTTTTAATATCCATTATTTCCTCCTTTTCTCATTTAAAGAAAAAAAATTAATAAATTCTATGGATGTTCAATTTAATTTTATACATTTTCCGTAATTTTAATATTGCAGGATTAACTATAAAAGAAAAAAAATGTTGAGAAAAAAATTATAATTATTTCAGTTATGATTACAATAAACGATATTCCAATCATCTATTTTACTTTTTATTCTTAGTCGATCAGAAGACGTAAAAGTCTACTAAAAAAAAAAGTTACATTTACAAATACCATTTTGAGTTTATCAAGCCTGCATCTTGCGTATTGCAATCTAGCATCAATAATGCAACAAAACTTTTTTAACTTGAGGACATCTGCCTTAAGTAAATCTTCTCTTATCGATGTTTAGAAACATGAGTAGACAGATCATAATCTTTCAGAGATAACATAAGTTTTCCTTGGAGACGTGAGTGTGAAATGCTATAGAACGCTTTCACTTAATATACATAATTAATCGAATATATATACACACAATGTAATCCCGATATTTCGAATCCCGATATAAGGTATATCCAATAAAGCGAAAGAAAGTCCTGGTCTCTTGAAAAAAAAAAAAAAAAACCCTTTCATTAATAAAAACAATATATTTTAGTCCCCACGGTATAACGTATTTTTTTCCCCCAAGGTCGGAAAAACGTCTTACAATTCGTATTTTAACGCTGAATCGGAGTCGTGTTTTGGGAAAATCTCGTTAATTCGTATAAAACCAATCCCGTTGGTATAACGTTTTTTTTTTTCTTCTCTTAGGTCGATAAAACGTCTTATAATTCGTATTTTGCTTTTGAATTAGATAAAAGGTTTTGACCTAGAATTGTTTTATCCAGGATTTTGTTTGTTTACACTGTATGTTGCCGACTAATATCGAGAATAGTTCGATTCAGTCTTTATCATAGCACCTAAAAGAAAACTTCTACCTATGTTACAATAAAAAAGGAAGTTATAACAGCAATAAAAAATTATTAAAAAAAAATTAATGTTAAAAATTCATGCTAAAATATTTAAATAGACTGTTGTTTATATTTATAAGTATGTATTAATAAAAATAAATTGAATATGTAAAATAAACTGAAAAAATACACCGAACGTAAAAAAATATTAAAAACTTTCGGTACATCGTATTTTTAATTTCACACTCGATTTATTATAATCTCGATATAGTGAACGCATCGATATATCGAACTTATTCTTTTTCCCTTGAAGATACTATACATCGGGATTCTACTGTATATGTACAATTATTTTTAGGATTTCTTTCAATAAGTATTTTAATTTATGTGGCTTTGGCGCCTCTAGATTTTTTTTTATATCTTGCGTTGTCATTTGTTTTTTTGTTTTTTCTTACCTTCCGAAATATTTATAGACAATTGCTCAGAAGAGGTGTATCCTGTTGATTTGTTTTACCTATTGTCTTATTCAAAACTTGATAAAACGAAACTAACTAATTAAACAGTAATGCAGAGTTTAAAAACTATCGTACAACAATTCCACTTCAAGCGTAAAATTAAAATGATCATTTCAATATAAGCTTCAGCTTTTATCTATCGTTTCCTTATGACGCTAAAATAAAACTGCGTAAGCAATAATTTTAGAGAAAATCGGTTACGAGGAAGCTTAGGTAACAAAAAATAAAACTGACCCTTGTTCAACCAACCATCCAGTGAGCAGTTTTACAACGATTAATTTACGTTTAATATTTTAATAATTTCACATTAAAATTAATTACTTAATTATAGTCTACAATTAATAATTGGCCCTAAAGCCAGTGAATGATACTGGTTGCTGCAAAATCTGACGAATTTGGACATCCTTGGCTACTCTCCTTCTTAGTTTTCGTCTTTAAGGATATTATTTTGAAATCTTCCAGGATTTAACATTTTCTAACATGACAGAAGGACATCCTTGGCCATTATTCCTTCCCGATATATAATTAGTTTTTGTTCTTAAGGATACAATTTTTAAATCTGCCAGGATCTAACGATTTTAAAGTGGCGGAAGATTATTTCGCCATTTTTATCTTGTTGAAAATTCGCCAGTGTTGTCCTCTTTTGAAAATTTAATAAATTATTACGTATTTTGCAAAGGATACTAATTCAGATAATTAAAAAAAAAATAAGTGCATTTTTATCATTGTATGTATACCGTCATAGATCTCCAAATTGCAGGTATGATAATTCGTTTACTTTATTTTTTTATCCAGTTGTTTTCAAGCATATCATATTTTACGTAAAAGGTTTCGTAAATATTTTTAATGAGGATCAGATAATGAGTATTTTGATCAAGGTGCTTAAGAAGTCTAGGAAACAATAATAATGTTTTAATAAAAAAAAAAAAAAAAAAAAAAAAAAAACCATCTACGAAAGCGGTTCGCGTTAATTAGATTTGTAAAAGTTGTGATTTTAAACAATAAAAAAAAACTAAAATTCTTTTTAATGGCCGAAACAAAGAACTACATTTTCAAGCGAATTTCAATTCGTAATAACTGACTGTATTTGTTGAGTAAATGTAACAAAACAATAATTATAATATTTATTGCCATGTCGTTATTTCCATTATTCTCTTTATTCACTTCATAAATTTCGCAATGCGCTAGTAAATTGTTATAAAAACTTTTAGATCATGCATTGCATTAAACATTCAGAACAAAATAATTTAGTTAGGCTATACTGTAAACACAAAGTAGTGAATGTAGAAGCCTACGGGATTTTTTCCTTTTCAACATTCGTCAGATAACTAGATGCATCAGTTTAGGTAAACATCCTTTCATTATTATTCTAAAATAACTGATGCATCTAGTTTTCTAATAACCGACAGGAAATGACGGAATGATGACATAGGTTTACATTTAAAAAAATTGTTATTATTGAAATTCCTTCTTGGATGCGCAATATATAGTTAATAAATTAATTTATCTTTATTAAGAGGTATGAGACAAATAAATAAATTATAATAATCTTTTTTTATTAACTATTTATTTGTATTTACAATTATATGTATTATATACAATAAGTAAATTAGAGAATAATGATTACAATAACATGTTAAAAACTACTCACTTGTAGCACTTCAATAAAAGTTCTCCATTAGAAGGTCTCTCGTTCATCTTCTTTTCAGATTCCTCGGAGGATTATCAGGAGTAGAATGGGAAGCAAGTTTAGAGACTAGTGGAATGTTTATGGAGTTTATTATGGAAGGGTAGATATCTGGTTTGGGCTAAATCAGCCACCTATGGAACATTAAGATCTTTATGAATAAGTTTATTTGTAAAAAATGCTCCTTACATTGAGGATTTTTCGAAGGATTATGGGTTGCGAGGATTGGATACGAGATGAATTGGATGTTTTGGTGGAACCCCAAAGCTCAACTCCGTATGTCAAAATAGGTTGGATACCTGCCATGTAAATGAGCATTTTGTAATTAATCGGAAGGTTTGAACGTTTGACTAGTAAATGTTGAAGGAGTCGAAAACGACGAGCAGTTTCTTGTCGTTTAAGTCTAGAATGTGAGTTCCAAGACTTTTTTAAAGATATAATTTATTTTTTAAAAATGGAAATATTTTGTTTGTTGTTGTCATTTGTTTGTTGCGGCTAATGTTCTCCCACTAAGTTAGGAGATTCATTTCCCGTGACTACCTTGAAATAGACATTAAAAAACCCAGATGGGAGTCGAACCCACTCTAAGGGAGTCCCCGATTTGCGATTTTATTATCAGAAAATATTTGCGATAAATTATATAAATAAAAAGAGGATCCCATTAAAAAAAATTAAACGGAATTCCTTGAAAATGGTCTATCTTGTATGTATAATCAAAGAAACTTTTAATGGTCACTTAATGCCAGTCCTCAAGAAAGTTTCGTTGAATTGTTTTTTAACTTATCGATAAGATATTTCGATATCTTTCAAAGAGGCCTCTTGTTTCACGATATTATCCGATCTAAGATATACTTTCAAAGAAATATTGAGATCATGTCAGCTATTGTCCAACAGGTTTCTCTTAACATTATTTGGTAATTTACCGATAATTTTATTTTGATTATCCTAACCACAATTTAAGATATTTGTCTATATGTTGTGATAAATGTTAGCGTTTAACACCGTTATGTAGAAATTAGGTTTTTATTATTTTTTTAAATGGGCATTCATTTTTTTATTTAACAAAAATATTTTATATAGAGGCAACAGCAATGTTATATTGAAACATAACTCCGAGTTTGCCATAAATACACTACTTTAATATTTAGACTTAATTACAATCTGAATAATCGTGAAAAATATATAATTTACTTTAAAAGTATCAAATTCACTAATTCAATTCACATTGATTATATAGTGTGAATGAAGATTCATATAAAAAAAAAATAAATAAATAAATAAATAAATTAACGCATATTTATTTATTACTTTTATTTTGTTTTATCAAATTATTTTATTGAATAAACACTACAAGCTTACAAGCTACCTCTCTCAAAGTAATGAGTAATATGGATGGCAATTCATACAAACAAATAAATAAAAAATGATAAAATAATTTAATAAATACAGTAATAAAAAAAGCTTTTGACTATACAAGATACAAAATAGTAATTAGTTATATAAAGTAAATAATAACACTATATATTCAATATACTTACATGAGGACAAGCCAGACCCAAAGTAGTGTATACATTATTGTGTATTAATAATATTAAAACTCGTTCCTTCATTTGCAAATTATTATTATTTATTTTGTAATGAATTTATTAAGTATTGGGTTGGCAGATAAGTCCGTTCGGTTTTTGAGGGTGAAATAAAACTCTATGTGTAATTGACATGTAATGAATTTCAATCTACAATATATTCACCATTATTTAGTATAACTTGTTCCCATCTTTCGACCAATCGCATAATGCCACGTTCATAGAACGTATGGGGTTTTTGATTTCCTGTTCGTTTTGGAATTGCTTTCCATTCATGGAGTTCTGCAGAATAAGTGGTAGTCACTTGGAGCTAGGTCTGGTGAATACGGAGGATGGGGCAAGAGGTCTCATCTAAAGCTTAATAATTTACTGCGAGTGACCAACGAGGGTTGTTGCTTTGCGTTGTCTTACAAGGGGAGGGCACACTCAGTCTCTCACGGATCTTGTTGGCAATTTTTTTGGAGGTTCCTGGTCAAAAAATATTAGACACGTATTTTGCCGTTCCGACCAATGGGCCCTAGAAACCGAAAAAAAAAATATAATAGCAGTAAACTAATTTATTTTATTTCTCGAGTTTAAAAAATGATAACATGATTCTTGCACCAAGATGTTTAGTTTTAATTGCGGATTCAAGGAAAAATACAGCCACTCCATATATTTTGGTTTAGGTTAATATAATTCTAAAAAAATGATTAGATTTTCAAGCAAACTACCTCTATAGAAAAATTGAGGTCAGATTTTTAGCTTGAGTTTGAAACCAGATAGGATGATCTGGTTTCAAACTCAAGCTAAAAATCAAAATGTTTTTTGGATTTTCCAATTTTTTTAATAGGTTTATGTTCATCGAATTTTACATTTATATACATCAAAAGAAAGCTGAGGCTCTCCTCTTTCCAGAGATACCAATCAGTGAATTGTGTGACAAATTAATGGCGATTTAAAGGTGTGTAACCAATAATCGGTTTAAAAATTTCATTTTCCTTGAAGAGCGCTATGATATAAACTATAAATCTCTTAACCTCTTTAGTTCTGGGTTCAAGCTACGTCTTGCAATAAGTCCATCTAACCCCGATTTACGGTGTTTCTCCAAGATTGATTAGGGATGCAGCTGATTCATAGATTACGAAACTACTGAAGTGACCTAAACTGTTGTTTATAATGTCATATCAAACAGGCCGTGGAGGTATTCATCCGCTCGATTAAGGCAGATACCATTATATCTAGTTGATATTAATGAATTGAAGGGACTTGAGGTCCCATTGAATCTATGGCTGCGCTCAACGGCTCTGTTGGTTGTGACACGCCTCAAGATGACAAATTGGTTTCGAAAACGAAAATAATATTAATGGATCTTTCAAGTTTTGAAATGAAGTGAAAGCTTCACAAGATCCTTCAGATAGTGTGTTTAATCAAGCCGCTTCAAGCAACAGTTCGCTAGAAATAGGGCTAAATATTAATGTAATATTTTTTTAAAAGAAGACATAAAGATATATTTTAGATATCTAGAGGGAAGTTGTAGTCATGAATATTATTAAAGGCGAAGAGTCCTAAAAATTTGAATCTACATAAATATCTGTATCCTTTTGTTGACAAGAAATATTGGTACTCACCTGAGGTGATCTCACAGATATCTGAAATACATCCATCGTGAAAGGGGGAAGGGCAAGTTTTTTTTTTCATTTATTGATATTTACGACTGTACAAAATAATGCAAGGAACTGACGGAGCTTAAACCGGGTGCCAAACTCGGTCAAACGCTTGTTCTACAACAAGAAAGGCTCCCGTGCAGTACATTCCGCGCTCCAATGCAGAGGAGACAACGTCCACCACACGATGACATTGCTGGATTGTTGAGTGTGATGTTCGGAATCCAAACTGGTGATCTGGGATTACATGATGGGATTCTAGGATAGGATACAAACGTTTTAAAAGGAGTTTTTCTAGGATTTTACCCATGATTGGCTAGAGAGAAATAGGATGTGAGCTCAGGTGGCTTTTTGGGTTTAGGTATAATTTTAACTATTGATAATCTCCAGGAATCAGGGAAATATGTGGTGCGGAGTATAGCTTTTTATATGTATGTTAGGAATAAGGAATAATAATAAAATTGGGATTTCCTCTATGACTTATTGGAGTTTCCCGTTCTTATTGAAAATAAATTTAAATTGGGGCTACTGGAAATGTTTATCTGGTCATTTAAAAAAAAAATATCTGGATCGGTTTTAAACGATTTTATTATTTGTAATGATTCATAAATATTTAATTTTAGGCTTTTTTCTAATTGATGTATTATTTTTACTCCCGAGTCTTTATTGAATTTATGGTTATTTTAATTTAGATGGATAGCGAAATTGGAATTATGGGTCTTATTGTATGCTCTTATATGTTCTTTCACTCTTTACCGGTCGTCCAGTTTTTCCTGTGTATTTAGCTTCACAGTTATTTCATTTCAGTTCGTATACACTGCTTTTTTGGAAAGGTTATATTTTGTCTGTAAGTAATTACCCCTAATACATTTTAGCACCTTAATACTACATACTTAATACTTTTAGCAATTAAATACTACAAAATGTGCTTTGATGCACATGTGTAATCATTTTTTGGGCTTCAGAAAAGTGTTTTGTTCTGGTACTTACATTAGCCGCTGAATTTCACTTTTTTACGAAACCTGCAAAATAACCTGAATCGAAAAAATGCACATAACGGAATTGGCAATCTCACCGACGATATGAGTATTTTTTTTTTAAATTCTACGAACGAAAACTAAAACATAAGTATCGGGGCAAAGCTGAATTGAAGTTACCATATGCAATCATTTCCGTACTTCTTTCCTTTATTTCCAATAGTTCTTCATCCGTTCCTTCTCTCTTCTGTCCAGATGCTGATTCTTTCTCTCTTTTCCTTCTTTTGGAAACTCTTATAGTTTATTATTATTCTTCTGAAAGCTGTTCTCTCTTGTACTACGTTATCTGTAACACCAATCTCTGCCATATCTTTCTTAATTCCCCACAATCCACTGGTTACGATTTTCGCTCTTATGAACATGATTGAAAATTTGTTTCGTAAGCTTGTTGTTATCCATCCTCATTATGTGACCAAAGAATTAGATCTTCCTTTTCCTGATTGAATCTGACATCCTTTCATTCATGTTCTCTTAGAACAGGTCCTTGTTTTTCCTGTTTCTGGATTCTCCCATGTCTGTTCAATGGGTCCCAAATTTTCCTTTCTTTTCTCTATGCTTTCTATTTCTCCAATTTTCATGCTGAACTTACATTCTGTAGCATAGAGACTTTCTGGTTTGATTACTGCATTGTAATCCTTTATTTCTATTGTTCATTGAAAGACTTCTCTTGTTATAAATATCTTTTGTCAATTGGCTAGTTCCAATTTTCTGATTCTTGAATTGTTTGCTTCTTTGTCTAGTCTATTTACCTGAATTATTTCATCAAGACTGGGAAAACTAAATTGATTTTTTTTTTTTTTTTATTAATAGAAATTTACAACTGTATTAGAAAACACATCTAGTAAATATGCGGTATATATGAGATATAATGGCATGAATAAAACGTGTAGAGGAACTACCCATTGCTAGTACTCTAATGAATATTTGAAATTGATTTAAATTTCAGAAATAATATTCCACTAATCCCTGTTAAGCAGGCCCGCTACCTAGGACTCCACTGGGACAAACGTCTAGCTAGGAATCCACATACAAGACTAAAACGACAAGAAACTGCTCGTCGTTACAGAATACTTCACCATTTACTAGACAAACGTTCAAAGCTCCCAATCAACTACAAAAGACTCATATACAGGTCTGTGATTAGACCTATTTGGACGTATGGGGTTGAGCTTTGGGACTCTACTAAACCATCCAATTCATCTCGTATCCAATCCTTACAATCCAAAATTCTCAATGCTCCTTACTTTGTGACCAATAAACTTATCCATAAAGATCTTAATGTTCCATATGTTACTGATTTAGCCCAAACCAGATTTCTGTCCTTCCATAGTAAGCTCCACTCTAATCCACTAGTTTCTCAACTTTCTTCCCCCTCCATCCCTGATAATCCTCCGAGGCGTCTGAAAAGAAGATGGCCTAGAGACCTTTTAGTGTAGATTTTATTGAAGTGCTACTAGTGAGTAGTTCTTCACAAGTTATTTACATGCCATTGTATTCACTATCAACACATTTACTTGATGTATATTATTTTGTACAGTTGTATCAATAAATGAAAAAAAAAATTGAGAATAATAATTGTTTCTATTAATTGTAGTCACCTCTTTTTATTTTTGGTATTGTATCGAAAAGAGTTGTAATTACAAACGCTATTTGTAAATATTACACCGCCCTGAGCAGGTCGTTTGTTGGGTTTAACGCCCTTATCTAATTCAACTAAGGCAGGAAGGACGAATTAACTAAAGCTTCACCTACCTATTAGATTTAGATATTTCGACAACCGATTCTCATATCTATATGAAATATTATTAGCGATTCAAATTTAATTATTTATTTTATGTTGCCCTATATCCGAAATCAGAAGAGCTTCATCTATTTTTAAAGTCCTTCAAATAAATTGTATCGTTCTAGTTTGGAATAGAAACCTCAGAATTTTAACTGGAGCGGATCTGGTTAAAATTAATAGGAAGGATTCTTAAGAGATTGAGTTTCTCACAGGAGTAATTAGACATACACTATTTCTGTCAGTTCTATTTTTAGTGTATATTACTTCAGAAATGGTGCCGAAATGAAAGAATTAAAATAACAACAATATTTTCAACCAAGTTTACTTCATTGAATTTTAATGGGCGGGGGGACTCAAATTTGCCTGTAGTTTGAGAATCAGTAAGATGTCAATTATGAGGTCAACAAAAAGTCGGATTATCGAAAGGAAAATATCGATACCCATCCATAATCTGTAGTGATAAGGAAAGGAGTGTGTATTTACAAATATTTACATTTTAAAGTGACACAACATCAAAATATTAAAAATAAAACTTAGTTGTAGGCATACTATTTTTAACAAATACTTTTAATATATAATTTCCCAATATATCAATGATTGACTAATGATATATGCAGACCTCCCCAGTATCCCACCATTTGGACGATCCCTATTTGCTGACGACACCGCCTTATATACAAGCTCATACAGGATTGATACCAAAGCCCGACGTTTATCGTCCGTATTTAAAAAACTTAACAGATACTACAACAAATGGAAAATCAAAATTAACAGAAACAAATCTACATCAACAATTTTTTCAAAACGAAGACCTATGGTACAATAGACCACTATATATCTTTAGAAGACTACCATATCCCTTGGGCACAATCAGCAACAATCCCTCACTTTTACAGCACGTGTAAATAAACAATGTAACAAAATAAAAAATATGATCAGTGAAATGTCCCCTTACTTTAATAAGCACTCTAATTTATCAAATCGAAACAAATTAATTCTCTACAAATCCGTAATCAGACCTATGACAACCTACTCATCACCTGTTTGGAGTAATACATGTAATACGAGTTACAGAAAACTGGAAATTATACAAAATATTTGTATGGGAATCCTAAACAATTACCCCTGATACCCAATAGCCACTATGCTCACTGATCCCAATCTACCCACAATCAAACAACACATTCAGTCCCAAACAAACTCATTTTTCATATCAACTGCTATATCTGAAAACTGCTATATTCAAGAAATAGTTAATTACAACAAGAAAACTTTAAAAAGATACAAACGCAAACGGACAAAACATATTGCTTAAAGACTAAAAAACTAATTTCTATAAATTACAAAATAGTATTTAAATTAGATTAGTTTAAAAAAAATTTGCCTGAAAAAGCTTTATTAATTACGGACAACGCTCCGTTCCACCATCTAATTAACTAGATGTGGATGAAAATGTAAAATGCATTTTCCTTCCAGCAAATACTACATCCCTTATACAGCCGATGGATCAGGGAGTCATCGAAAATTTGAAACCACCACAGGAAAATATTTCTGCATAATTTTATTTCTTCTGATCCAGGAACAAATTTAAATGGATTTTGGAAAGGATACGCAATTAAACATGCCATTTTCAATATAGCTGATGCGTAGAACAAGCTGTGGCCATCAGGGGCAGGCATTGCAACTGAGAATAGTGATGAAAACAAACATTTGCTTGAAGATGTGTAATTCTGACCAAGTAGATAAGCAAGAGGCAGCTGGTTAACATGGATAGTACGGATGTGGGATATGAAATTTTTATATTTTAAAATGCTTTTTTGTTACTTTACCAGCAAAATTCTGTAATTCGCCATTTCCGTAATTTCGTCACCCTCCCTCCCCCACTCATGACGAATTATCGAGTTTCTACTGTATTATGCATTTTTAAGCAACCTAAAATAAAAATAAAAGTTTGATTTTGTATTATATCACAAAAGTAGTCTTATTATTTTTATTTATATTTTGTAATTATAAGTTGTGTATTATTATCTTTATTACTTGGCTTAGATTATAATTAAACTATTATTTATTATAATTCATAAAATTAACTATAATTATAAATTGAACTAGTATTGTTTATTTTGTTGTGTAGGTTTTTTTTTTTTAGTTTTTCCTACTGTTTTATCAAATTTGGCATTATTTACTTCTTTATAGATTCCTCCATATTAATTACTATTTCTCATGAGATGGATGTGTATCCAAACATGTACCTATGTTTTTATTAGCCTAATTTGGCTTTATGTAATTTATTTTCAATAAAGAATAATAAAAAAATATGATATATGCAGACAGGGTCATGTATGCTTATTCCATGGGCAAGGCGGCGGATTCCTTGAACTTGTTATAATTAGACGTAATTGGTCCCCGCCAAGGTTGTAGATGGAAATACACTCGTAGTTTAGGGATCTTTACTCTTTATTGAAAATAATATTTATCCATATTCAAATATTAAACATAATTTATTCACTTATACCTGTATACATTACAGATTAACCGTTTGTTCAATTTATGGTACGAACGTATATATAATTGGCGCGTAACGCATTTGCAAGAATAATTCCTAGCGTAACTTCTTTGCATAGATCAGCTACATCAGATCTCTCGTCCACATTCTTTCCAGTCTCCTTTTTGTTTGTTAAAACTTACTGGTAGTCGACAACGCTGCTAATGGAGTCCTTGTATTTCCTGATAAAATTGTTTTCTGAGATTCAATATTGTTTCCGCTAACCCTTGGCATGTCATTATGTGTTTGAAATGTTACATGGAGCTTGCTTGATGAGTACAGGGATGAGTATTGCAAGAGTAATATCGATATTCTATATAATTTTTTTAGATGCAAAAATCGATACACTGATATCGCGTTTTTATGTATTTTATTTATTTTTTTTTTTTTTTAAATGCCATTTTAAATATTCCAATCATGTTATAATGGTATTTCTGTTTGTTTTATTGTTTTAGTTAATTTATTTCACTACTTAAATAGGAACAAAATTATTTCAAATGCGTGTAAACGAGTTAAAAATAAACCCTTTGAGTAAGGGTTTACAAAATTTAACGATTTATTATATAATTTTGCACAGTAAAAACATTAATGCTTCTGCCAGTTAAAAGATTTAAACCTTAATTTTATTTTAAATATGTAATTATGGAATCCACATACAAGACTAAAACAAGAAACTGCTCGCCGTAACAGACTAATTCAACATTTACTAGACAAACGTTCAAAGCTCCCAATTAATTACAAAATACTCATTTACAAGACAGTTACAAAACCTATTTGGGCGTACGGAATTGAGCTTTGGGGCTCCACCAAAACATCCAATTCATCTCGTATCCAATCCTTACAATCCAAATTCCTTCGAAAAACTTATCCATAAAGACCTTAATGTTCCATATGTTGCTGATTTAGCCCACACCAGATACCTATCCTTTCATAGTAAGCTCCATAATAACTCAAATACGTTGGTTTCTCAACTTGCTTCCCACTCCATTCCTGATAATCCTCCGAGGCGTCTGAAAAGAAGGCCCAGAGACCTTCTAGTGTAGAATTTTTATTAAAGTGCTACTGATGGGTAGTACTTTTCATGTTTTGTCACGTTATTCTTATAGTTAACAGCACATTTACTTAATGTATATATCTTGTACAGTTGTAAATTTCAATAAATTGTTATTAAAAAAAAAAAATACGTAATTATGGAATCCACATACAAGACTAAAACAAGAAACTGCTCGTCGTTACAGACTACTTCAACATTTACTAGACAAACGTTCAAAGCTCCCAATTAATTTCAAAAGACTCATCTACATTACTGTGATTAGACCTATTTGGACGTAAGGAGTTGAGCTTTGGGGCTCTACAAAACCATCCAATTCATCTCGTATCCAATCCTTACAATCCAAAATCCTCCGAAAAATCCTCAATGCTCCCTACTTTGTCACCAATAAACTTATCTATAAAGACCTTAATGTTCCATATGTTGCTGAGTTAGCCCACACCAGATACCTATCCTTTCATAGTAAGCTCCATAATCACTCAAATCCGTTGGTTTCCCAACTTGCTTCCCACTCCATTCCCGATAATCCTCGGAGACGCCTGAAGAAGACCTTTTATTGTAAATTTTTATTGAAGTGCTACTATTGAGTAGTTCTTCACAAGTTATTTATATGCCATTGTATACACTATCAATATATTTACGTGATGTATATTATTTTGTACAGTTGTAAATATCAATAAATGAAGAATAAATATGGAAGGTTCTTACAAACTGTGCTGTAGTAATATTTTATAATATTATTTCTGAATCTTTTAATTTTTATTTACTGATTTTGTAGTTCAGATTTCGAACGAGAGTTTTTTTAATTCACATGGTGGATCTATGCGTAGTGGCTGTTTGGTTTCCTGGGAATTCTTCGATTCCCTTTATAACCTCAACTTATTTTGTCAGACTGTATTTAAGCGTTCAGTGTAACACGCCACAGTTTCGTTTTACGCGAAAGTTAATTATCAAAGTTTGGTGTAAATATTGATTTTGCGTTTGGTGTTGGCGATGAATGGTTTAGTTTTGAAAATGCCAAAAAGAAACCGTGTTGTTCTTTTCCTTGAGGACAAAGTGTAAATCATTTATAGTTCCGTATAATCGAAGCTCTATTCTGTATTTTAAAGTGTACAATCTTGTGTTGTATATGTACTAATCTATTTTCATTTGAAAGATTATATTCAAAATTAGTTATACCAGGCCTCTAATATGATTTACAAATAATTTTACTATCTTATGTTAAATAAGAGAAGCTTGTCCGATATCGTTTGTTTTCAATGTATACAAATGTTTAATAACTAACTTTTTTCTTTTCTATCAAATTTCATTATCAATATTATGGAATATACTTTCGAACTTCAAACAGCCTTAGGAGAACTGGAATAATTGAATATTGAATAATCTTTTAAAAACTTCTTTTTTTTATTAACTATTTATTGTTATTTTGTATTTTTATTATTGTTTATTATTATTTATTTATAACGAAACTGTGGTGAGGTACACTGAACGCTTAAATACAGACTGACAAAACAAGTTGAGGTAATAGAGGGAATCGGCCAACCATTAATCATAGATCCTCCATGTGAATTAAAAAAAAACTCTGGTTATTACATTATATTATTTTTTTTTTTTTTATTATTATTGGTTATTGTATACATTTTATATAATAAGAAAATTTCAGAATAATGATGTCAATGGGATGTTAACTACTCATGAACTACTCACTAGTAGCACTTTAATAAAAGTTCTCTTGGCCATCTTCTTTTCAGACGCTTTGAAGTATCATCAGGAATGTAGTGGGAAGCAAGTTGAGAAACTAACTGATTTGAATGGTTATGGAGCTTACAATGAAAGGATAGGTATCTGGTTTGGGCTAAATCAGCAACATACGGAACATTAAGGTCTTCATGGATAATTTTGTTTATGACGAAGTAAGGAGCTTTTGGGATTTTGCGAATGATTTCGGATTGTAAGGATTGGATACGATAAGCATTGGAATGTTTGGTGGAGCCCCAAAGCGCAACTTCGTATGTCCAAATTAGTCTCATTACTGTCATGTATATTATTCTTTTGAAATTTATTGGGAGCTTTTAAAAACTAAAACTAAAATAAATATAAAGGAAACAATTACTATAATTGTATTACATAAATAATGAGCTTCCGAATGTCAGTAACAGCCCAAGGTCAACAAAAAAGGCTCGTAATATTGATGCATCGTGTCAGAATACCGTATCAGTTTAAAAAACAGGCCATTAAATTCCATCTAGTTTAGTTTTAATGTGTAATTAGTAATTATTATCAGTGATTAATTTTTAGAGCAATTACTCCGTTAAATGTCCGTGAACGAAACGGAAGCATTACTCAATTAAAAGTTTTTTTTATTTTTTTATCTTACTTATTTCGGTTGTTAAAAAAAAAAAGCAGTACTTGAAAAGGAAAACAGAAGATCTGATAATACGGAATGAGATATGAAACTGCTTCTCTTCCTCCAGAACAATGGTTGTGGAAGATTTATTGTAGTATTTTTCTTGTGATTTTTAATTAGTTTATAACTTTTATGGTCGTTTAGTTCAATTTTTTTTTCTTTAATACTAGTCCCATATTTTTTAAAGCTTCTCTCTCTCCTCAATTCATAAACCCCTTGCTCATTATAGTATATCCTATTATTGGATCAGATGAGGAAAGTAACTTGTGTTTATTAACGACGATAGTGTTCTATACAGTTTTTTTTTTGTTTTATTTATCACAGTGTTTGTATTTATAACAGAACGTTTTACTTCTTTTCTACTTTTAATTCAAGTACCTTCAACACTTCCGATTTACTACAAAATAGTCATATGGACATATGGAGTTGACATTTGGGGCTCTACTAAACCATCCAATTCATTCCGTATCCAATCCTTGCAACCCAAAATCCTTCGAAAAATCCTCAAGGCTCCTTACTTTGCGACCAATAAACTTATCCATAAATATCTTAATGTTCCATATGTTACTGATTTAGCCCAAACCAGATTCCTGTCCTTCCATAGTAAGCTCCACTCTAATCCACTAGTTTCTCAACTTTCTTCCCCCTCCATCCCTGATAATCCTCCGAGGCGTCTGAAAAGAAGATGGCCTAGAGACCTTTTAGTGTAGATTTTATTGAAGTGCTACTAGTGAGTAGTTCTTCACAAGTTATTTACATGCCATTGTATTCACTATCAACACATTTACTTGATGTATATTACGAGTATTTTGTACAGTTGTGAACCTCACATGTAAACATCCACTTCTACAGTTTCAACTTGGATTGTGTTGTTTAGTGTGTTATATTGATATTTAGTCTTCTTAAATGTAAATAAGTGAAACAGAAGTTAACAACATGAGTTTCATAAAGGATTTAGTGGTTTATAAATTCATGTTTTCCTATTTCCTCTTCTCTAATGTATAAAAGTATTACAAAAGTTAAGAAGATTAATTTCTACATGGAGTTGGTGTTTTGTATATTTATATTTGTTGTATTAATTTAAGTGAGAAAATTTCAGTTTACATATTTGATTCATTGTCGTCCATATTACATCGATCTGAAAATAAACGGGAGAAGGTATATCGCATGTTTCATACATTTCCACTTCCCTTGAGAAAATATAGCAGAAATTAACATCATAACTTTCAACAAGGATTTTGTGTTTTATATATTTATAATTTATTATTTACACGTTCCTAACATCATAACACAAGTTTATCAGAAGTGAACATTACTGATGATTTAGCGTTATATTAATTCTGATTTGATATAATATTAATTCAACATTGATTTAGTGTATTATATTTTCTTATTTCACTTGGTTATGTTTTTATTTCTCATTTCAGCATCACAAGGTATAACATAAGTTAATATTAGTTTGAACATGGATTTAGAGTTTGAGCGTAAATGAAGGAGTATAACCTTTCCCCTCGAAAAGTATCGACTAAAACATCGAAATAAATCGGAAGAAGGTAATCGATAAAAGGTATTTAAGCGCGGAAAGGGGCTAGATCCCCTTTTGTCTAGCGTTGCCAAAATGATGTACGTCTAAGAAATAATTATATTTATCGATATGAATAGAATGAGTGGAACTAAATTTTATTTCGGTTGTTAGATGTTTTAGGTATCCATGACAGCTTAGCTAATCGAAACAAAAGAAGGAATGGAAGTTGAGAAAGTACTCCAAGAGAAAGGAAGTACTTAGGTACCTGCCTCAGCTGTTTCTCAACTTCCCGCCATTTCAACATATAAAAAAAAGATATGTTAGTGGGAAGTCAACACTGCTTTATGCCTTATAATTTCATAACGGATTATGGTTTATTGCGTAGTAGCAGCCGAGTAATAGTTGGTTTTTTTTAGCAGTTGTAAGTACACTAAGTGTCAAAATGTTAGACACACCCTTGTTAAAAACTTTTTATGATTTCTTAATCTTGATTGATATTAGGTTTTAACACAGATTGAAGTATAAGTATATTTGAAAAGGAGACTTGTTGAATAGTAAGATCTATTATTAGAAAAATTTACATTTTCTGTACGTCAAAATTGATAGACGAATATTGTAGTCCAGTCAATAAACACATTGTAGAGTGCATGAAATATGCGATAATTTTTGACTTCATAGCTTCGTTAGGAGTAGTTAGAAAGTAAACATACCAAAAGTCCCCACCCCTGGGAGGGAGCTAACAGTGGGTGGGGGGAGAAGGTCCCATTTTGGAGTTTTTCTATTATGTTTCCAAAAGCGGTGGACTCTAGATAAATATGTTTCAAATAAAAATTAAAGCTAATTAAATTTCCTTTAAAATTGTTTATATACATATTTGTCGAACTTCTAACCGTTTTCGAGATATACTTTATTAAATATCAATACTTATATCCAAAAAGAAAATTTTATCCCACTTTTTGTCAAACTTTAGCTTCTAGTGCCTTCTGCGGTCATTTCTCAGAAAAGTTTGTAAGGTTATTCTTACAATTATTAATAATAAGGTGAACATATAATTAATTTTACTTTATTTTGTCCGGGTGCCGTAATATAATTAATGAAAAATGGCTTTTCATAAAATGATATAATTAAAAAAAATACAATTTCAATCCAAAACTAGTTAAAGTAAAGTTTACACACAAAAATTCAATATTTAAATTAGCTATTTTTTATATAATTCAAATTTAATCAACTCCCTGTCCAAAGAATCTTAATACAAAATGTACAAACATACCTGTTAATCACAATAAAAATAATAATTATTAAATTGTCTTGTTAAATACATCACCAATTCTTCTCATAAACTAACTTTAAGTAACTTTCAATCAACATAAAAAAAAAAAACATTCATCTTATTATCACAAACATGTTTCACTATAACTGCTGCACACCATGTGGTCCTACACATCCTGTTCCCTCCAAAACACTGTCCCCCCACTCCCCTATTCTATGTATTGCCAACTAAATTTATTGTACAAATTAAATTTTAAACAAATTTTACAAATTACACTTTTTCTTTAGATTTTATCAATATAATTTACATTATTCTTACCCACAATTATATATAAAATTAGTTATAAACAAAAAATTATATAACAGTTAATTCAGTTATATGCTACCATTTTTCATTATTTAAACAATTTTAATTTACTAAATAATTTTCTTAAATTTATTTATTTTGAATTATTTAAAATTTCCATATGAAAATAGACAAAATTTTAGACCCTTTACAAGTTTTAAAACATTAAATTTAGTTTAGTTGTAAATTTATGGACCTGCCAAAAGAACACATATTCAGAAAATACAGACATTTCAATCTAAATTTCTAAGTCTGATAACAGACTCCCCTCCTTATGTGTTAAACGATATACTACATACAGACTTACGTATTCCGACAGTTAAGAGCCATATTCATAAACTTTATCGACAATTTCATGAGAAACTACGTGGACACACTAACAAACAGATACATAATATGGCAACAGTACAGATACCAGACATAACTCAACGGAGGCTGAAAAGGAAGTGGATGAGGGATCTCCTAGTCTAATCGCTAATAATTTAGTTTCACGCCTGGAGATTGTACCACTGGGTGCTGACTCCCTCATGCCTGATCATCTCTGTTGTATCTATGTAATTTCACATTCACTGGTTGTCCATTGTGTACAGTTGTGAATAAAGTTATTATGTTAAAAAAAAAAGTTTAGTTGTATGTATACGCTTTTGGCAATTAAAGAAAATGTTTGACAAAAAGTGAGGTAAACATTATTTTTTTTCTCAAAAATTATCCGTTTTTAATTACGTATATCTCGAAAACCGTTAAAATGTCGACAAAAATAAATAGATACACATTTTTATAGTAAAATAAAATAGCTTCTATTTTGATCGGTAATATATTTTCCTGGAGTCCACCGTTTTAGAAATATAATCGAAAAACCCAAAAATGGGACCTTTTCCTCTCCCCTCTATAGGAAGTTCAACCCCCAGGGGTAGGGACGTTTAGTATGTTTATCTTGTAACTATTCCTAACGAAGCTGTGAAGTCAACAATTATCGCACATTCCATGCACTCTACGTCCCTCATTTCAGCGCTCATTGACTGGACTAAAAGGTTTTGCCGAAGAAAAACTGCCAAACTTTTATTCTCATTGGATCTTAACATTTTTTGGGGTGCTGAATCCGAATCTGAAGTTTGTTACCAAGGCAGCCCGTCGGCTTCATAACTATAATCGCAAAAAAAAGCCTAAAACAGTGGTTATTTTAGATTTTAAAATATTATTTACCTGTAAAAGGACAATGAAGCTTTTTTCGAAGGATGTCTTTGGTTAATAATTGTAGCTGGAACCAGTACCAAGGAAATGAAACAAAAAAAAAATTCCGAAATCGGACCATTTTTGGCGAAGAAAAATTGCAGAAATTGGCCATCTCGCGGTCAGTCCCACTTCTCCGCGGAAACACGTTTTTCGTACTATTTTGGCTACAACTATTTGTCTGATCCAAAATTTCTTTTCTTAATTTTAAAGCTGGTTAAATGTGCTATAAAGCTATTTATTATATATTGAGTTTTAATCAAGTCCCTTAAAATAAAAATACCAGAACACTAAAAGCCTTTAGTGTTGTGAATCCAAGTTTTTTGGCACATATTTCACAATAGCTGGTTACATTTACTATTAGAATCTATGTATGTAATTTATATTAAATCCCGTAAAACATCCACGCCAACCCACTGAACATTCCATAATTGTCATATTTTGCCTAAACATACAGATTTAGCGTGAAAGCGTGGTGTTTCGCGGGATTTAGGAACCCCGGTGGCCATCGGACCTCCAACAGGTGGATCACTGGTTTAGTTGAACCCCAAAGCTCAGCTGAATGCCTAAATATGTCAAATTACTTCCATGTAAATGAGTCTTTTGTAATTAATCGGAAGGTTTGAACGTTTGTTTTGTAAATGTTGTAAAAAGACGAGTCGTTTTTGGTCGTTTTAGTATGTGGCTTCCAAATAAGTCATTTGTCCAGATGGAGTCCTAGGTAGCGGATTTGTTCAACTGGAATTTATGGAATATAGAATAAATATAATAAATTTTTGGCTCAAATAAAATTCCAATGTTTATGGTTCAATTTATACATAATACATTGTATGGTAACCCATCAGAGTTTAGAAGCATGACAGTGGTTTTGTGACCACTGCAATTGAGTTAAAAAATTATGTTCGTTTTCATATTTTTTGTTGATTTTAAAAGGCAAACGTAAATCTTTTATAATAGCCCACTGACTCATCATTTCTAAACCTAATTTTAAGATTCGAGATGAGGATTGTTTGTACTATAAACTTCTTTCTAAAAACCATTATTATAAAACTATTTACTTGCCTAAGATGTAAAAAAAAATGTGCAGTTTATTTTTTTCTATTTTCTGCTTTATGATTCAGCACTGCAACAATCAGCCATTATTGAAATCAAAAATAGTTCTTATAGCTATGGTATTCCATCAAAGAAAACATACAGAACGTTAGAATCCTCACAAAGAAAAATCATTTAGCGATTTCATTTTTATTTTCATTCTTTGAATAGCCCTCATCACCTTCTTTTGGTTGCTCTTTCAATTCGGTCTTCGGTAGAAATCTGTTCATACCGTCTGTATTATAAGAAAAAAATATATATTTTCTTTACCCGGTTGAGTCATACAGGATCTTACGGACAAAAACTGTTTTATTTATTATTTTTTTATTTTATTCCGAGCTATTCTAATTGCAGGATGAAGACCGCTTTAGTTAATAGCGTCTATTTTTCCTAGATCATTCTGCGACCGGGCATTAATTGAATGGACGGCAACACAATAGTTCTCTCAGGGTCTCATATATACTGAAAGGAATTTCATTTAATTTCCGTTTATGAACAATTTTCTTTGAAATGATCGGAAAAAGTACATTACGTCAGTAATCTTTTAAACGTTTAATCAAAACAAAAGAAAAAAGAATCAGGTGATAGAACTGAATCTCCAATGCTGTTTATTTAAATAGAAGCAGTTAAATCGAACTTCTCTTCAGGAAATTTAGAATCTGACTTCTTTTTTTTTACTTTACATATTTATTCATACCTGTCTGCTACAATACAGACACTTAGTGAATCTGTTGTGAGAAAGAAAATGGCGTGGAAGGCATGTCTCTCATCCAGCTCCATTTTATTCTTCTCTGGGTTTTGTCGGTAACATTTGTTGTGGCCATGTCGTTTATAAGTGTATTAGGATGTCAATGTGATTTTTCGTATGTTCGTATTTGTTCGTTAACTGTTGGCATGCAGTCAGTATGTAAAGTTATGTTGTTTACGTACCATGGTGCTTTTGTGATTGTTCTGAATGTTTTTGCTTAGAAGATTGCAGTTTTTTAATATGTGTCTTTTTAGCTGTTCCGTATATCTGCGAAGCATTTGTCCAAATAGGTTTCAGTTAGTATAAGTGTCCGTTTTAGAATCTGACTTAAATTGATCTATTGGAAATAGCTTATTCCTAAGCCATTGATTTTGATTTTTTTTTTTTTTTTTTTTTTTTTTTTTTGTAATTATACAATTCAGAAATAATTCTAAATGTTTAAACTTAAAATCACAAAACGGTATTCTATAAAATAGGGGTCTCATTTATTATTACTTCTAATCGACATTTGTAAATAATTATTTGGGTGCCAAGATTCAACAATTTCCTTGATTTTTTCTTAGAACTTTCTATACAAGTAAATTTGAGAAAAATGATAACAATGACGTTTCAATAATATTTAAAGAACTACTCACTTGTAGCATTTCAAGCCAAGTGCTCTTTGCCATCTATCTTTCTTTGAATTTAAAATCTTGAAAAAGATTTCTTTAAAAAAATCTTTTCTTGTTTATCTAAAAGGTAAAGACTATAACTTTTATTTTGCCAACATTGGTATAAACGCTTTATTTTCTATAACCGAATAAAACAAAATATCAGCTCAGTTTCAAAAACTATTTCGTAGTCTATAACACCATATAGCTCAAAAGTAATATCAGTTTCATAGGAGATTATCAGTTGCTGGAATGAGCTTCCAGTGAATAGTGAGGAGAAAATTCAGGCGGGAATGATTTAAAAAAATCTAAAATTGACTGAGGGGAAATTAAACAATCTTTCAACTTCTGTTGAAAAACCTTTACCAGTAATACAGTCAGGAAAAAGAAAAACCAATTCCAAGTAAATCACTTAAATGGAGTGCCAACGTTTAGACCTACCTTACTTTTTCTCGGCGATTTTCACATTTCCTAAGCGTATATCTTGGCAACGGTACAAAATATGAAAAATGTGTATAAAACAAAGTTGTAGAGAATTTAATTAACTTTAACTTAGTAAATAGCCATGTTTTGCATTCGACGCACCGTTTTCGAAATATGAGCGCAAAACCAAAAAAAGGGACCTTTTGCGCTCCTCCCTTCCTGTTCCCAGGCCCGAAAACTCCAGAACTTTTAGTATGTTTACTTTCTACCTACCCTGGACATGTTTCCGAAGAAAAATCTTGGATTACAGAGAACGCACTCTACACCTTTTTTTAGGCCTTCATTCATTGTGAAATTTCACTTATAAAAATTGAAACTAGCGTAATGGATTTAAGCCCGTTGAAACCATTTAATAAATTATCATCACTTGCACCATCCCTTTTTTAAACTTTAAAGCAATGTTGTCTAAAATTGAAACCCTGTTCATGTAATTTTTAATAAGAATGTTTGCAACGTGTATTCACATGAAATAAATATATGGGATGATAAAATTGGATTCATGTCGTTTTCCATCTGACAATATTATTATTATTATCTGGGCACTACGGTCTTACAAGGACTCGGGCCTCCTCCACAACAGACCACCATTCTCTTCGACCCCGAGCTCTCTCTCTCCATTCTTGAACCCCCATCTGCCTCAGATCCTCCTCCACATCATCCATCCATTTGATTCGGGGACGTCCTTTTCCTCTCCTGCCATCTGGTTTCCCGTATAGCATTTATCTGACAACATTACTCCGACGAAATAATAGTTACGTTTCAGATCTGTAAAACAGTATCCTTAAGGACGAAAAAATGTAAAACAGGGTTTAAAAAAACAACAAAAAAACAAACGGAGTTACACTGTTACACTTTCAAATTGAAATAATCGAGAGTTAACAGTATATTTTAACATAAATATTAACTAAAGTAAATGGGAAGGGGTCGTTAGCGTTGAAAAACTATCTCCAGCCTTCCGTAGAATGAGTTAACAACGAATGAATATCCTTCCGCCTTCTTAAAACAGTTAAATAATCTAATATTTCAAAAAAGTGTCCTTTTAAGGACAACAATGGCGGACTTCCGCCATCTTAAAACCGTTAAATATTTTAAAACAGTATCCTGGAGGACAACAATGGCGGAAGTTTTCCTTCGGATAACTTAAAAAACCGTTAAAAACATATTATCCTTAAGGATGAAAAAGCTAATTCTAATTGTGGATGGAGAGATTGGCCAAGGATGTCCTTCGGCCTCAAAAAATCGTCAGATCCTGGCAGATCTGCAAACTCTCTCCATCCACAATTAGAATTAGCTTTTTGTCCTTAAGGATAATATGTTTTTAACGGTCCTGGCTACACTATTTACCGAACGGACCATCCAGATAACACTGCTCACGGAGGCACAGCCATCGTCATCAAATCTTCACTTCGACACAATTCAATACAAACACCACATGCACCCCACACACAGGCCACTGCAATCACACTTTACACAAAACATAACACTATAACACTGTATAGTGTCCGCCATCTTAGAACCGTAAATATTTTAAAGCAGTATCCTGGAGGACAACAATAACGGAAGTTATCCTTCGGATAACTTAAAAGCCGTTAAAACAGCACCTTAAGGACGAAAACAAATATGTAATTGTGGAAGGAGAGAGCGGCCAAGGATGTCCTTCGGCCTCAAAAAATCGTCAGATCCTGGCAGATCTGTAAAACTACTGAAAATTTGGTTCAGTAGTTTTCGCGGTTAGTGATCACAAACAAAAAAATGGCCTGTCTTTTTATATAATAGTATATATATCTATATATTTTTATATTAATGTTTCATTAGATTGTATCTGACATCATGGAGGCGAGTAGTTAATATGGGTGAAGCGTCTTCACCCAATTCGTGACACACTTGGCAGCAGGGCCACGTGAGGCGAGAATGATTGGTGGTGTAAACAAAATAATGACAGCTTCACACGTAGTTGGAAACAAACAAAGTGCAATAGGCGATTTAGGATGGCAAAACTTACGGTGTAAAGCTAACAAAATTTATACTATTATATAAAAGGACATGTCATTTTTCGTTTACGATCACTAACCACAAAAACTACTTATCCAATCTGTACTAAATTTAAACTAAATCATCTCAATAGTTCTAAGAAGGTTATGCAATAATGCAAATTACAGATTTTCGATTAATTACTTATTATAAAAAACAATGATATATTTATAACAGTTAAGTTTGAAAATTGACCGATAGGTGGCGAGCGGCATCCTACATGAGACATTGCAAAGGTATGGTGTTATATAAAACTTGAAATTTATAATAAAATCTATTTATATTCATTTAAATTTTAGACTTAAGATCAAAGCGACAAGAAACTGCTCGTCGTTACAGACTACTTCAACATTTACTAGACAAACGATCAAAGCTTCCAATTCATTACAAAAGACTTATTTACAGGACCGTGATTAGACCTATTTGGACGTACGGAGTTGAGCTTTTGGGGCTCTTTTAAACCATCCAATTCATCTCGTATCTAATCCTTGCGATCCAAAATCCTTCGAAAAATCCTAAATGCCCCTTACTTTGTCACTAATAAACTTATCCATAAAGACTTTAATGTTCCATATGTTGCTGAGTTAGCCCAAACCAGATACTTATCCTTTCATTGCTATCTATATCATTGAGCCTGTAATTCTCAATTCCATGCTACAATGAGAAATTGTCAACGAAATACAAATAAAATTTCAATTATTAGTTAAACTTATCTAATTTCATCACTTAGTTAGAAGCGGTGACGGAGGTTGCTAATATTATATAAATTATCAACGTGTTATTTTTATGTTATAATTACGATTCATTCTGAATAATAAACAATACATTTAAACATGTGGTTAAGAGATGAAGGAAAAACTAGCTCAAACAAACATCCCCTGATAATCTTTCCAATTTATCAAGTAATTGTATAATACAAAAACTAGTTATGAGAATTTTTTTCTTATTTTCCTTTCTAGAGTATGTATGCTAATTTTATGCATAGTAATGTAACAAGATGCAATGATCTAGCTTTTTAATATGTTAAAAATCCAGATCATGTGTAGTCCAGCAATTCATTTTTTATTCGGAAATTCCATTTTTTTTTTTTGCTCCGTATTTGTGCTAGTAATAAACGGCTTGATTATGTGATAATTGAGGAAATAAATTGTTTTATTTTTATGATTTCATATTTTAATTGGTATCAGTGATATTTACAACAATTTTTTTTGTTTTTAATTGATAACTATTAAGTTGAATGATTTTAATTGTATTATTATTATGAATTATACAACGGGTTTACACGCTCAAGCCGTTCGCACAAATTTGAAGTGAAAACCTCTCTAATTTGTTGAAAATGAAAAATTGTGAACAATTTATTCTTGCAACGAACAGCAATGGTATAATATCCTTCCGCTATCTTAAAATCGTTAAAACCTGGAATATTTCAAAATAGTATCCTTAAGGACGAAAACTAATTAGTGCGAATAAAGAATAGCCAAGAATGTCCTGAAAAACAAGTGGTCGAACGTAAAATGCGCATGCGCTTGGCTTGAACTGAGGCTTGAGCATCGTTTACACACCTTATAGCCCAGTCAATAAAGGTTTCGTGTCGCAACTAATTAGGGGAAAGCTGATTTTTTTCAGGGTGTTAGTACATAAAGTATACACTAAAAAAACACAAAGTCCCGACCCCTACCCCTCTTGCTTTCCTCCCCACCCCTTCAGCAACATTACAAGTACAGAACTCTGGTTATATGCCGAGAGCTCGAAACCTAATTATATTATCGGAGTGTTCTTTTTTTTATTTTACTCCTAGCAATATTACGAAAAAATTGTGTTATATACACTTTTTATGTAGATAGCTTAGTTTCGTCGTAATACTTAATCATATACATAAAACTGCTACTACAAAAAAAAACAACGTAATTTCAACAAATTATAGATTTTTATCATTACGTTTTGGGAAGAAAAGTGTTAAAAAAAACCTATGGGTAATATAATTAGCTTTAAAATGATGTGTCTCATAACGCATAACATTAAAACGATGGCTTCATAGAGAGCGTTGAAAGAGCAGTGGATACCGCTCCGCCGGGCTTAGCAGGGCAGTTCTGAGGTGCACAAACGCATTTACTGCTGTTCATGATCATGAATAATGATTAATTGGGAGCTTTGAACGTTTGCCTAGTAAATGTTGAAGTATTCTGTGACGACGGGCAGTTTCTTGTCGTATTAGTCTTGTATGTAGATTCCAAGTAACACGTTTGTCCAAGTGGAGTCCTAGGTAGCGGATCTGTTCAACAGGGATTAGTGGAATTCATATCTTGTTTTTAGAATAATTAATTGAAGTATTCTGAATTCATGTCTATAATCCTTTGAAAAAAAGAAAGAAAAAAAGTCTCTTAATTTCATACCTGTTTCCAAGTTTCAAAAATACCATTTTAAAAGTTCGTACCTGTAACAAAAAAAAAAGTTCAACTCCGTACGTCCGAATAGCTTTCATCGTTTGTCTAGTTAGAATTCCTAAATTATTTCTTTATTATTATTTCCAATAATATTTAAATCAGTGTCGTTATTATTTTTAAATCATCAATTCCTTTTATTTCCGCATTTATTCTCTTTTCTTCAAACCTGTGTCTGAACTCTCATTAACTTGAAACTTTGTTATAAATAAGCCCTTGAAATGATACTCATGACACCAGATCTTGTTTAGCTGTACTGTGTTTCAGTTCTTAATGTCGTTAAAAAAGTAGTTTAATGTAGTCTGTAACGACGAGCAGTTTCTTGTCGCTTTAGTCCTGTGATAAAATTAACTTACTTTCAATTAGGTAAATTGTTATTTAAAAAGCTATAAATATATGCAGCGACATTTGAATACCAGTGAAGATTGATAATTAACCACTATTCAGCAAAACTACTGAACCCATCTATACCAAATTTTAACTACTTAATTTTCATAGTTCTAAGAAGGATTACAATAGTATAGTTGAATATAATAATAATTTAAATGTATAGTGTTAATTGGCAGAAAATAGGTTTATTACACTGTCATTAACTTTTATGATCAGAAATTATAATGCAACCAGCTGAAACAAATAAAATTATTTCTGCTGAATAAAAATTGTTACCAAATCAAACTATTGATCCTATGTTTTTTTATATTGTGTGTAATAATATGATTCAGGGGCCTTTAGTTGTAAGCACTAATAATGCATTCCGTTATCCGTAAGTTAATTAATAGTCTCTGTCCATCTGGATTACCCATTTATATATTAAAATTAAAATTTAGAGTCTTATTATGTTTTTAAAAGAACATTGGTACCAATTTTAACAACTGTACAGTGGTACCATGTTAAAATTTAGTGCTTTGCGTTGAAATATAAATGAAGAAATAACGCTCAATTGTATATTTCAAGACAAAATTGTTATCGCTAAACAAATAATTTTTAATTATTAGTTAAAATTTTCTAAGTTATTTACTTATGAGAGCGGGTGAAGTTGCGACGGTGAATGCTTGTATTACATAAATGTCTAAAAATAATTTGCAATGGACTGGCAATGGCCACAATAATTAACTTCTTTAATAATAATAATTAAATTCAAATTTACAACTGTACAAAATATATACATCAAGTAAATGTGCTACTAACTATTACAATAACGTGACACAAATTGAATGAATTAATCATCAGTAACACTTTAATAAAAATTCTACACTAGAAGGTGTCTGGGCCATCTTCTTTTCAGAGGCCTCGGAGGATTATCAGGAATGGTGTGGGAAGCAAGTTGGGAAACTAGGGGATTTGGGTTGTTATGGAGCTTACTACGAAAGGATAGGTATCTGATTTGGGCTAAACCAGCAACATATGGAACACTAAGATCTTTATGGATAACAAAGTAAGGAGTATTGAGGATTTTTCGAAGGATTTTGATTGGATACGAGATGAATTGGATTGTTTAGTGGAGCCCCAAAGTTCAACTCCGTACATCCTGATAGGTCTAATCACAGTCATGTATATTAGTCTTGTGTAATTAATTGGGAACTTTGAACTTTTGTCTAGTAAATATTGAAGTAATCTGTAACGACGGGCAGTTTCTTGTCTTTTTAGTCTTATATGTGGATTCCATGTAAAACGTTTGTCCAAGTGGAATCCTAGGTAGCGGATCTGTTCAACAGGGATTAGTAGAATATCATTAAAGGACACTGGAGAACAGGAAGTTGTAGGTTTATGACGAAAGGTAAAGGTTATTTGGTGAGATTTTTCTGGATTTGTTTTGATTTTCCATTTTTGGACACCATTCTTGAAGGATTAGGATATGGGATTGGAGTGGTTGGGAGGCAACGAACGGATCATTGTTTACTGATAACACACATGTGTCATCAGCATAAGTGGTGAGGACAGTGCTAGGATGAGTTGGGATGTCAGCTGTATACACCGTTTAGAGGATGGGGTCTAGGATACTTATGAATAGGGCTGTAAATTATATGCAATAAAAACTCAAAAATATGCACTATATAAGTATATATGGTAATATACAACTATTTACATTACCTATTTAGATAAATTTAAAAATGAAATACAAACTTATACATAAGTACAAACTCAAGTTTAAGTAACTAATTGTGTTGAAAAGGAAAACAATTCGAAGAAGACTATTAAAGACAAGGCGAATGTTAAAAAAGAAAACACGGATGGAAGTGTATTTCAGCTGGACATAAATCAGTATCGAAACCAGAATTTTGTGAATCCAGTGGCAGTTTGTGTAACAAACTTTTTTTCAAATTTTTATTTCTTCCCTTTGTTTTATTAATACTTTGCTGTTTTTATGTGCAGTAATTGACACAACTTTATCAAAAGAAACACAATTTAAAATGTCTACATCGCACTTAAGAGTCTCAATTTTGAGAACTTTTATTCTTTCCAACAAGATCTTTTGTCTTTGCTGGAGTAATTTTCGAGAAAAAATAAAAGTGAAGTAATATTCCAAGTATATTGAGCAGAGCAAGAGCAAGAAATTATTCTGACTATAAAATTCCAAGAGAAGCAAATACAACCCAAAGAGAAGAATCAGCATCTGGATAAACACGATTTTATTCAATAGGTGAAAAAAGGATAGGAGGAGTTCACGAAGCTATTTTTTTGGTTTTTATTTTTTTATTAGCTCAGAAACTTAAAAAAAAAAAAAAAAAAAAAAATCAAACGTCAAATACTGATTTGTCGGATATGTAATTAAATATGAAATTACAGTTCAAAATATGTATTTATGAAAAAATATGGAAAGTAAAAATGCCATATATGTAGTTAGATATGCAGTTGATGTTAAAAATATGCAAAAATATGTATTTATGGCAAAATATGCAAAATAAAAATAATTCAAATTGATTCCAAATGCCTCAAAACATATACATTTTGACGATATTAGATGTTTTAGTTGGCTAGGAGAAATATGTAAATGCATATATTTCACAGCCCTACTTATGAATAACTAAATTTAAAAATTCCACTAGAATCAGCAATGATATTTGAAGGTTTTTCATTTTATATTTTCGATTGCTGAGAACTAAATACCTTTTCTAATCCATACAAGGAGATCCTAGATAGTTTTAATAGATCTACGTTCTCTTTGCCGCACAAAAGGTCGTTAACCTCAAACAACAGACTTTGATTTATGTTCAAGTGAAAGTGTAACTGTGATTTTCAAGTTAGGCAACGGGTACTTGGTACACGTACCCCACATCTGGGAGATGATCTTACGAGATATAAGTTTGAACATGGTTCTGCCAGGACTTACTTCACCTCCCATTAGGACTTCACTTCCCATAACCTGAGGCCCCATCCGATATCCGTTCCCATTCCCATAACGAAAGAAAACAATTTATGGGAAATATTTCGTTTCATTGTTTTCAATAAAAATGGAAATCCGCATTTCATACCTATACCTCTTAATTTATCCTATCCTCGTACAGATTTTCAGAAATAAGCGTTTCAGTTTATATAAAATCAACGATTCGTTTATAATTTATCATTGCTTACATACTGCATCGCGATTCCTAATTCATTATTTTAAAAAGATCAGACAAAAAAAGAACAGGACATGGAAGCTTCGAAATCTCTTGTATCTATAAATTGGCCAATACAAAAATTAAAAAAGAAATCGTAAAATCGTGAATCGAAGTTTTGTTGCAATTTAGTACAGGCTATTCACCACTTAAAATGATTTCCAAAACGTTGTGATTGCCATCAAACCTTTTCCATATCTAAAATATTTCTATGATTTTAGAAGGTAATGATTTCTGTAAGAAATAATTTTTTTTTCCGAATGGGCCAGCAGAGGACCACATGCCAATTTCAATTCTTATTTCCTTGTTCTTTTCTTTCCTTCCAGTATGCCTTCATCTGTTCACCATGTTTTCTCTTTCTGTCCTCAGACCATTTCGCACCAGTCCTTTTCACTTTCCTGCCCTGGAATCCTTCCATTTTCAATACTTTTCGCCGAAAGTCTTCCCTATTATTTATTTCTTCTATTTTTATATTGTTTTTTGTTTTTTTTCTAAATCCCTTTTTACTTCATTGACCCAGCTTGTTGTTGATTTCGCTTACTATATAACCATTTTATATTGGCTTGAGAACTCTTTCCTTCGAGTGATTCTCGCCGAGGACTCCTTCAGTTCTCCTACCCATTGTAGCGGCCTATGATCAGTATGTACCCGAAAGGTTCTACCAAAAACGTACGGTCTGAAGCGATCGATGGCTCTACCTGAAGCCGTTTCAAGCATTTCTGGATGTTATCCTCCATTTCCGGCGTCACTACCACCTTCTTCCCTTTCTTTAGAAGGTTGTTTAGGGGTACTAGGTACTCCCCTATTTCTGGTACGAACCTTCTATAGTAATTTAGCGCACCCAGCAGTCTTCTAACACCTTGTACATCTGTGGGGCCGACATTCTTTGAAGTGCTTCTACCTTGTTACTATCCGGTTTTACCCCTTCTCTTGATACTGTGTGTCCTAAAAAAATTATTCCCTCCTGCCCTAGGATTGATTTTTCTTCTGACAGTTTTAACCCGAATTCTCTAATTCTGCCAAACACCTTCCGTAAGGATTCCACATGCTAGGTTTCCGTTTTACTGAACACCAACAGATCATCCATGTATATTTGGCACATTGATTCATCTATACCCCTTAGGAACTCATCCATCAGCCTCTGAAATGTTATGGGAGCGTTTTTCATTCCGAACGGCATCCGAATTCATAATGCCCCCTCTCAAATGTAAATGCTGTCTTGTACTGGTCTCGAGGGTGCATCTTTATTTGGTGATAACCAGCTTTTAAATCCAGTGTGCTGAATATTGTCGCCCCACTCAGCCTATCGATTATATCCTCAAACCTGGGGATCGGGTACTTCTCGTCCACGGTGTTGTCATTCAATTTTCTGTAATCGACCACGACTCTATACTTTTCTTTATTTTCACCGGGTGCACATTTCTTTTTTACGGCCCATAAAGGGCTGATAAGTGACCAAAAAGCATCAATCTTTATTTTCTCATTGCATCTGATATATTTTCTGCATTTTGATATATTTTAGCGTTACTTCGTAATTTCTACTGTGTTTTGTGGGCCTAATATTTCCATCGTGATTCGCCTTTCTAGTATTTTTAATTTATCCAAATTATAGTCATTAATTAATTTGCATATAGGCATTCCGGCTTCACTACTGTGTTGTAATGTCTTATTTTTACATTTTTGGATTGGCTTTGGTTATTGTAAAGATCTTTGGTAATACCATATGCCCTCTCTATTTTATGCCATCATTCCTCTTTGCAGATTTTTACAAACCATTTTCTTGGGTTATTTCTCCTAAATATTTGAATTTTTTTACCCTCTCTATTTGGCCAATAGCTATTTTTAGATATTTTGGTGCATCTTGAATGTTTGTTAAAAATTTCGTTTTTTCTGCAGAAATTCTTAGAGACCAGTTCTGCTGACTATTTCTCCCATGACATTTACGTGGGTTACAGCAGATGTAACATTTTCAGAAAGAATAGCGAAGTCATCTGCAAAGCCAGACAATTTATTTCTATCTTATTGTTTGCTCTCCCTAAAAACAATGTGTGTTGATAAAAACAACACTTAATTCGCTTTGCCCAGAAGCCGGTGAAGGATACTGGTTTGAGATCTGCCATGATCTGACGATTTTTGGCGCCCGAAGGGCATTCTTAGTCACTCTCTTTCCTGAAAATCAGTTTTCGTCCTTAAGGATACTATTTAGAAATCTTTCAGGGCATTCATTTGCTTCAATCAATCTTTATTTTCTCATTACATCTGATATATTTTCTGCATTTTGATATATCTCAGCGTTACTTCGTAATTTCTAACCTTCTACTGCGTTTTGTGGGCCTAATATTTCCATCATGATTCGCCTTTCTAGTATTTTTAATTTATCCAAATTATAGTCATTAATTAATTTGCATATAGGCATTCCGGCTTCACTACTGTGTTGTAATGCCTTATTTTTACATTTTTGGATTGGCTTTGGTTATTGTAAAGATCTTTGGTAATACCATATGCCCTCTCTATTTTATGCCATCATTCCTCTATTGCAGATTTTTACAAACCATTTTCTTGGGTTATTTCTCCTAAATATTTGAATTTTTTTACCCTCTCTATTTGGCCAATAGCTATTTTCAGATATTTTGGTGCATCTTGAATGTTTGTTAAAAATTTCGTTTTTTCTGCAGAAATTCTTAGAGACCAGTTCTGCTGGCTATTTCTCCCATGACATTTACGTGGGTTACAGCAGATGTAACATTTTCAGAAAGAATAGCGAAGTCATCTGCAAAGCCAGACAATTTGTTTCTATCTTATTGTTTCCTCTCTCTAAAAACAATGTGTGTTGATAAAAACATGATATGTGTTGATAAAAACAACACTTAATTCGCTTTGCCCAGAAGCCGGTGAAGGATACTGGTGTCAGATCTGCCATGATCTGACGATTTTTGGCGCCCGAAGGGCATTCTTAGTCACTCTCTTTCCTGAAAATCAGTTTTCGTCCTTAAGGATACTATTTAGAAATCTTTCAGGGCATTCATTTGCTTCAATCAATCTTTATTTTCTCATTACATCTGATATATTTTCTGCATTTTGATATATCTCAGCGTTACTTCGTAATTTCTAACCTTCTACTGTGTTTTGTGGGCCTAATATTTCCATCATGATTCGCCTTTCTAGTATTTCTAATTTATCCAAATTATTGTTTAATGTCATTCATTTGCATAAAGGCATTCCTGCGTCACTACTGTGTTGTAATGCCTTATTTTAACATTTTTGGATAGGCATTTGTTTATGTAAAGATCTTTGGTAATACCATATGGTTTCTCCATTTTATGCAATCTTTCCTCTATTGCAGATTTTTCCATACAATTTTCTTGGAATATTTCCCCTAAATATTTGAATTATTTTCCCCTCTCTATTTGACCAATATCTGTTTTCTTATATTTTGGTGCATCTTGAATGTTTGTTAGAAATTTCGTTTTTTCCGCAAAAATTCTTAGGCCAGTTCTGTTGGCTATTTCTTCCAAGACATTTACTTGGGTTACAGCAGATGTAACATTTTCAGAAAATCATCTGCAAATGCCAGACAATTTATTTCGATCTTATTGTTTCCTTTCCCTAACCTTATTAGCGATATGTTGAGTTCAATAAGTTGAAATAACAGTTATATTTGTATATATTTATTTTTTAAAGCATTAGCTGTTTCTATTGATCATAAACTGTTTACACTGTATGGATCCTTTCTTTTTATAGATTTCTTCATTTACTAATCCAATTCATACAAAAAAAAAAAAAAAAAAAAAAAAAAAATTACCTCTGTAACATGTGACGGCTTTGTTATAATACACCTCAAAGCGTGATTTTCGCTTAATTTTGTTTTATAAGATTTTATAGAACAGGGCCCAAATGACCAGAATCATTAACGATGTCTAGGGTAATAGCAGTATTGAGAGTAGTTTAGAATTTAATATGAGATTCAGAATTTCTTACATTCAAATTCAGTATTGATAACATACAAATCGTATAACAGACTCCTTGCCACTTAGTAAGGTGATCACAGTGGAGTGAGAACGGTTAAGAGAATGAATTTGCGACTTCAATCACATAATTGGATCTAATGCCGCATGTCTTGGGCTCATCTATTAGCCACTCACTATTTCTAGCTGGGAAGTTTGGATCATTTTCGATTCTATACAGACGTTTTGAACTTTCTTTATTTTGAAAAAATAAATAATGAATAGCTACGAAATATGAAAATAAATAAGATTTTACAAGCTTACATAGATCATGAATCATTCATATGAATAAAGTAGCTAAAAGAAAAGTGAAACTTTAAATTTCATTCATCATTTAAAACAATTGTATTACTTTTTTTTTTTTTTTTTTTTTTTCTTCATTTATGGATATTTACAACTGTACAAAATAATATACATTAAGTAAATATGTTAATAGTGAATACAATTACATGTAAATAACTTGTGAAGAACTACTCAATAGTAGCACTTCAATAAAATCTACACTAGAAGATTAGAAGATTTCAGACGCCTCGGAGGATTTTCGGGAATAGAGGAGGAAGCAAGTTGGGAGACTAGTGGATTGGAGTGGTTATGGAGCTTACTATGGAAGGATGCATATCTGGTTTGGGCTAAATCAGCAATATATGGAACATTAAGATCTTTATAAATGTTTACCAATGTTTATTGGTGATAAAGTAAGGGAAATTTAGGATTTTTCGAAGGATTTTGGATTGTATGGATTGGATACGAGATGAATTGGATGGTTTAGTAGAGTCCCGAAGATCAAATAGGTCTGATTACAGTCATGTAAATTTTATTTAGTAATTTATTGGAAGCTATAAACGTTTGTCTAGTAAATGTTGAAGTAGTCTGTAATGACGAGCAGTTTCTTGTCGTTTTAGTCTTGTATGTGGATTCCAAGTTAGACGTTTTTCCAAGTGGAGTCCAAGGTAGCGGATTTGTTCAACAGGGATTAGTGGAATATCATTAAAGGATACTGTAGGGCAGGATGTCGTAGGTTTACGACGAAGGGTAGTATTAGTTAAAAATTTTATGGACATGGAATTTTTGAGAGATTAATTAAGGTAAATTAAGTGTTGTTTTTGTTTATGTGTTTTTTTTTTAAAGCCTACGTTTCAGTAAGAAAGCGTTAAAGATACTAAACTGATATTAAAGTAAAACAATTGACGAGCTTTCAGGTAATATTAAAATAAATAAATATGTTATGATGAGAAGGGAAAAATGCAGATACATTAGATAAATAATATATATATTTTTAAATATTTGAGAATACTAAATATAAGAGAATTGTTATGTAACAACTGATAAAATAAAATAAATCAAACAAATAGGTTTAGCACAAAACAAAATTTATAATAGGAATATTTATAATTATGAACAACGTTATTTTATCTAATAAAATACGTGAATATATATATAATTTAATCTATACTATAATATAAAAGGACAAGCTATTTTTCGTTTGTGATCACTAACCATGAAAACTACTGAACCAATCTCTACCAAATTTCAACAACTTTATCCTTATGATTCCAGGAATGTTTATTTTATTTATATTTTAGTAATAATAAAATATGTTTTTCACTTAAAAAGCGATCATATGTGGATAGCAGTGAAGTTTTAGAAATGAACAATAGGTGGTGAGCTTAATTCAAAGGAGGTTACAAAGATACAGTGTTACATAGAGCTAGAAATTTATAAGAAAATTTACTTAATTCCATTAAATTTTTATCAAAAAAAGTATGTGGTATGATGTTTGGATTCCAGAAATGTTTAGAAATTGTACTATATGTGGGGCTTGCGCCATTCAACAAGAGTTTTAGTAAAACTAATAAAACAAAATCGTCTTCATAGTTCTAGGAAGATTTAAAACTGCAAAGTTCACTATAATAATAATTTAAATGTACAGTGTCACGCTGTCATTAGCTTTTAAGGTTAGAAATTAAAATTCAACCAGATGAAATCAATATATTTAATTATTCCTGCCGAATAAAAATTATTACATAACAAAATGAGAGCCCTAATATACATGAGAGGTTTACACATGTACAGTTATAGCACAAATACTGCAATATAGCACCATATCTTGAAGTGTAACATTAACAGTCCAAGGTTAACCATAAAAAAGTAATAACTATTGATAAAAAATACTGCAACAACATTAAAGAAAAAAATTATAAATTAATGGTTTCCAGCAACTAAACTATGTAAATAAATAAAGGATAAAACCTGTACACACTAACAACCCATGAAGGGTCTTGGATCCAGTATTTAGGTAAAGATATACTGTTACTGGACCAACGGTTGTGACCGTTAAATCACACTTAACCGCCATGTTTTTCTCCGATTAAGAGGTTAATTAATAATCTATAACAACAATTTTATGATATATATATATATATATATATATATATAAATATATATATATATATATATATATATATATATATATATATATATATATATATATATATATATATATATATATACTGGGTGTTCGGAAGATCGGTTGGCCAAAAAATTATCTCGGGTAGGGAGGTTCATTTTGAACCTATTTAAGGTCACTTACCTATATACAAAGTTTTACGGTTTTTTTTTTTATGAATTGTTTTGTAAAAATGGCCAAATCCAAACATTTATGCCTTATAACTCCGTTGTTTACTGATATATCAACGCCATTTTTTCCCCCTGTAATTACTAATACATTGTCCATGTAAAATAAAAAAGATATGGTGCAAAAAACAAATACCAAAAAAAAAAAAAACGGGAGATCCTTAAATCTTGTCAAAGGCAAAAATAAAAATTATGAACTTCAAGTTTAGGTTCAATAAAAAAAAAAGTAAGCGCAACAGCCAAATCCAAATTGTTTTAAAAACTTCTCTATTTAATACTCTTTAAAAAAATACCATTTGCAGGCACGCAGCACATCTAAGTTTTTTTTTTTTTTTTTATAAAGTAACAAAAGGGTGCCACCAGCGCACACTGACAATAATAATGAATCGAATCATATTTTTTATGCAAAACGTATAGTTATAGTTGTGTTACTTTATAGCATAGGTTAAACTGCATATTTCTCTTTCTTTCTCGGAATTTCGATTTTATCAGAGTAAACTTTATCTACATTTTTTAAACAAAAATCAGGGAACAAAATTAAACTACTTTTAAATTATTCATAAATTTAATTTGTAGAGTATCACAGGTATTGCTCAAAATGATCTCCACTATTTCTAATACAAGCACGATATCTTTTTCTTATTTCTGTGATTAAAAATTTTGTTTGCGGTTAGGCAATACCAATTGACTGTTATTATATTCACTGTGCGAGTTCAAAACCCATTGAGCTGGCATTCGTTACAGTAACATTATTCAATTTAGTTTAAATGCTTGAATTGCCCGAAATAAGATCTTTGAATATAAATCAAGTACAGTGGAGCGTCGATTGTCCGAACGTCAATTAACGGAACCTTTTTCCTGAAATGTAATTTTAATTAAATTGATCATCTGATTTTTTTAATATACATTTATTGAAATTTACAACTGTAAAGAATATATACATCAAGTAAATGTATTGACAACGATTATAATAGCATGTTAAAACTTGGAAAGAACTACTCATCAGTAGCACTTTATTAAAACTTCTATACTAGAAGATCTCTAGGCCATCTTCGTTTCAGACGCCTCGGAGGATTATCAGGAATGGAGTGGGAAGCAAGTTAAGAAACTAACGGATTTGAGTGGTTATGGAGCTTACTATGAAATGATAGATATCTGGTGTGGGCTAAATCAGCAACATATGGAACATTAATATCTTTATGGATAAGGTTATTGGTGACAAAGTAAGGGGCGTTGAGGATATTTCGAAGGATTTTGGATTGTAAGGATTGGACAATTAATAAAATTTAAAAATTTGGTTTGAGGTTAGGCAATACTAATTAACGGTTATTATATACACGATGCGAGTCCAAAACCCACCGAACTGCCTTACCTTACGGTAATATTGTTCAATTTATTTTTTATATTTTAACTACCTGAAATAAGACCTTTGAATATAAAACCAAGTATTAATAAGGTTTAATCTATAGTTTTTTTTTGTTTGATTTTACGGAAACCGACTGTGGTCGGATTGGCTTTTCTAATATTTACACATCAGCAATCTCGCCTCAGAGAAGTTTTCGGTTGATGATTTCTGCTTAATGATTGGAAACAGAGTTGCACAAGAAAACTTTCCCTTTTATTGCGACTCAGCGCAACGTTTTTAGGAAACAAGAAAAGTTTTTAACCGCTGCGTTTCCTCTTAGATAAACTTTTGTGATGGAAATCATATTCTTCTTGGAAGAAGAACAGAATAGCCTGTAAAGTGAAACGGCTCGTTACCTGAGTCAAATTAGCGTAACTGTAGCCAGGGTAATAATTTACAATAGTCACGCTGAAAATCTGGAATTAAATATGAAATATTCCTTTCTTCTTTTAATATTTAGTCTTCCCCTGTTAATATTCTGTTTTGTCATTGAATCATTATAACGGCTGTGAATTATATGCAATAAAAACTAAAAAGGTACTCTTACACAAGCGGGTCTCCAGCACCTACGCGCGCCCAGAATACCTTTTATCGATTCTAACCTTGTTTCTATTTATTTCGATGTTTTACTTTTCGAGGTGAAAGGTTATATCCATCATTTACGGAGAAACTCGAAATCCATGTTCAAAGTAATATTAATTTCTGTTTACTGGGAAATAGATTGACCCTATGGGATACAGGCATTAGAAGTCATTCTTCTTTTTGTAAGCAATTAGCCTCAGTTTCAATTATAAAATTCAATATATTGCAACTTACCAGAGGTACTAGAAAAAAAGTATGTTAATAATTGAAAAAATGGAGAACTTATTCCCATTGAACGTTACCAACTCGTTATGGGACAGGTGAGGGAAATAGACGTTTTGAATTCAAATTTAACCATGAAAACAAATCAATAACAAAAAAAAAAAAACTATTTTACGTTTAAGAGGTAAGTACCTTGCACCTACTTGTAGTTGGGTTGCAAAAAATTTCATGTAGAAACTACAATCGCTTCGGGACACAAATTCGTATGAAATGAGAGATTGACCCATATACTCCTTCATTTGCGGAGAAATTTTAAATCCCTGTTCAAAGTAATAATAACTTATACCTTCTAATATTAAAATTAGAAATAAGAAAATGTCAAAATATAAGACACTAAATCAATGCTGAATTAATATTGTATTAAATCAGAATGAATATAATGCTAAATCACCAGTAATGTTAACTCTTGACAACCTGACAAATTTCTCGCTTAAATTGATACAACAAATATAAATATTTAAAACATCAAATCCATGTAGAAATTAATCCTGTTAACTTTAGTAACACTTTTACACATTAGATAAGATGAAATAAGAAAACATGAATTTATAAAACACTAAATCCTTTATGAAACTCATTTTGTTAACTTCTGTTTCACCTATTTACATTTAAGAAGACTAAATATCAATATGACTCACTAAAAAACGCAATCCAAGTCGAAACTGTAGAAATGATTGTTTACATGTGAGGTTATAGGAAAGAACTATCGATAAATGTAAACTCGAAGTGAAGCGTAAGGAACGAACTGGTCGGTGTTGTGCGGATCAGATAGATTTCGTGGAGACATGCTTTTGTAACGGTACCCTTTTACCAAATCGATAGCCAGCTTATACCTTACTGCAAGGTCATGTAGGAACCACTGCTAAACCATGTGGTTGGTGGGCAATGACAGTTATGGATCAGCGCTGTTCCACAAGCGTCATTATATGCTTCTACCGGAAAGAAACTGTCTTTGTTTCGTGATATTTAGTTTTTTATTTTTTTGCTTGTTGAGTAAATTATTCCATCTTCCTTTTGTTAATAGTTTTACATAATCTTAGTGAGTTTCCTAACTGTTATATCGTGAGGAAAATATGTTACGCTTTATTTCCGGCAATTGAAACTTTGCTCCATTATTTTGATGCTTATATTATTATCGTGTCATAATGATTCATTCATTCTTTTTACTGTATTTCTGCTCCGTTTCGTTCTGAATAATATCCTAGACTAGTTAAAAGGAGCTCAGGAATTATCAAAAAAAAATTTTTTGTATTTTTACGCTAACAAATATTTATTCAGTTACTCTTAACTGAAATGCAGTAAGGTGATTTCGTCTTATTGCCTAACCAATAAGCATATAGTAGAGTGCATGAAATATGTGATTACTTTTTACCTCAAGGCTTCGTAAAGAGTAGTTAAAAGGTAAACATACTAAAAGTCCCCCCCAGGTAACAGTGGGGGAAGGGGAGAAGGTCCCATTTTTTGGTTTTTCGATTATATCTCGATAACAGTAAACTCTTGAAACATAAGTATTAAATAAAAACTAAAGCTAATAAAACTTCTTATAAAATTAATAATATAATTATTTGTCAAACGTTTTCGAGACATTTGTTATGTAAAAAAAAAAAATAATTTTTACATTATTTTTTGTCGAACATTTGGTTCTAGTGCCTTCCACAACCGTTTCTTAGAAAATATGTCAGAATCAAAGTTGTAGAGCATTCAATTTTCTTTAATTCCATATATACGTTTCTGTCACTTGAAACAAATGTTTGACAAAAAGCTAGGTAAACATTTTTTTTTCTCGAAAATTATTGATTTTCAATCACGTATATTTCGAAAACGATTTGAAGATGGATAAATATGTATGGAATCAATTTCATGGGAAATTTAATCAGCTTTAATTTTTCTTAGACACATATGTTTCTAGAGTTTACTGTTCGAGATATAATCGAAAAACACAAAAATGGAACATCTCCCCTCCCCCATTGCTATATGTTTATCTTCTAACTACCCCTAATGAAGCCCTAAGGTAGGGTTGGGCGATAGTCGATTGTTACTATCGAGATAAGATCTTTCTTTACCCTCTAGTTTTAAAACTCTCGAAATTATGCTGTCTCTTTCCAGTGACGAGTTCTTTTGAAATTGAATTCGGAATTCCTGGAGCTCAAGGGTTCTCTCAAAGATAAAGCCAAAGGAAAACAGAAATGCTAGTTTTTCTTTCGGGAAATATTTGGCTCAAGGAGCACACTTGACTCTTGAAATTAACTATTCCGTTATTTTTCTTTTCTGAAGATTTGATTTGTTCATTATTATTATAACCATGTAAATTGTAAATACTTTTTTTAAAATTCAAATAAATTAGTTTTTTTTCTCTCTCATCTTTATGATATAATCTTATAATTTATAATCCTGCAAATTTCAAATAGTAAATAGGCAATTGAATTTAATTAAATTAGTTGAAATTCTTTATTGAATAGCTTTGGGAAAAAAAGGAAGCAACTATCGAAAAACTATCGATAGCAATCGATAGTTCTCAACCGATAGTATCGGCCTATCGACTATCGCCCAACCCAAGTCGAAAATAATCGCATATTTCATACTTGAGTACTCATTGACTGGATTATTAAGTATGCTTGATGAAAATATTTATGTTTTTAAGGTGCGAATTTTTCGTTGCCCCGTTATATTTTTGTGTGGCTACTTTTAAAATTTACTTTTCATTTGTTAACATTCCTTTTATTTATCGTTATTACTTTTGCCGTGTAAATATATTTAGATAGGTTTTTGTAAATAATGTTTTATTATACATTGTTATATTTATTGGCTTAATAATATGATACGAAAGCTGATACCAAGAGGAGAATACTGCGGTGCAAGGGGTCGTAGCCTCTGTGTAGCTGATCAGAGTTCATTAGAGGAATTAGCAGGGGACCTCAGCTATGAGAACTTGTTGGAAACATCAAGTCACCACTTCTCTATTCTTATAGATGTTCTCTTAGATTTAGTAATTGATTCTAACTTCGTAGTTCTATTTTAAAGCATTCTCAGTAAATATATAATTGGAAGATCCTTAGTAAATAAACTGTAGTAATTATACCTGTCATCCCAGTGAATTAGTGGCTATGTCGAATTTTGACTAAAATTAGGTAAGTATTATTAGTTAAGTAAAGACTCAAAAGAATCAGGGAGGTTTTTCTACACTGTAAATAACTGTTTAGGTAAAATGTTCATCTTGAAACGTTCTTACTTAAAATAAAAATCTAACTTAAACACTTATTCCTCATGAAGAAAAACCTCCACGATTCATTTTAGTCACTTAACTCATTTTAGTCAAAATTCGACTTAACGAGAAAATAAACTTTATTTTGTGGCAATTGCCGTTTAAGAATGATTCTAATGTACAATAAAATGGTGGCTTAGCTACCATATTTGTAATTAACAAAGTAAAACCAATTACAAATAAATTAATTAGAAATTAAATAACGATGGTACAAATAAATACTCATCAGTAGGGCTGTTAAATATACGCTTTTGCATATTTTTCCTAGCCAACTCAACACTATAATGAAGGAACTCCAGAAATCTAACAAAAAACTAGCAAATGTGAAGAATACTAGGACATTCCTACTAAGATGCAGGGCATGATTATGAGAACAATATAGTCTCGAAACGTCGCCAAAATAATTGTTTTTATTTATTGTCTGTACCTCAAGAACCTTCTAAACATTTAGTAGTAACAGACAAGAAATTTATCCATATATATATATATATATATATATATATATATATATATATATATATATATATATATATATATATATATATATTTGAATAAATTTCTTCTATATCTTCCATATTTTTTAGTTTTTATTCCATATAATTCAATCTCTCCTCACGACCTTATCACTCCAAGTGCCGTCATGGCTGCGGTTTAAAAGTATAAGCCCTTATCACTTACGGATAAGAAGCTGTCGAAAGTGATGACGGAAATACCGACGTAACCAAGGCCTTCGATATACTTCTCAGCTCCCTCTTCATTATACTTAAGTTTATTCATGAAAAAAGAGAATTTCGTCGAAATGAAAAGAGAGACTTTCGTTTCTGTCTTCCATACTACTGTCCAAGCTCTTATTGAAAGACATGTCAGGTCCACAGAGATCCCAACGCTTCCCTCTCCGCTGCGTAATAATAAACCTCAGTAATAACCTCAATAAACCCCAGTATATTGTGTTTACTTTAACTCTTAATAATTCATAGTATTTCTTTTTATATTTTAATAGTTTTTAATTCTGATTTAAAGCCTGACCTTTGTGCTAATTTTTTTTTTAAGCAGCTAATCAATTTCCACAGTTAATTTTTCCACTTGCACGGGCCCAGTGTTCCAGAAATAATTTCTTAATTAATCAATTAAGCTGGAATCGAACCGGTTTCTCCATTATTTTTATATTATAGACAACTGATAATTTTACTAAAACTTAATTTGAATTTTATAGTAAGTTGAGGTTAGACTAATATTTCTTCAGTCCGTTTTATAACATGAAGATATACAATAATGTTTTTAAATTTATATTTTTTAACAGCGAATGTTTATTCTAAAACTTTTTTTTTTTTGTTACAGGTACGAACTTTTAAAATGGTATTTTTGAAACTTGGAAACAGGTATGAAATTAAGTGACTTTTTTTCTTTCTTTTTTTCAAAGGATTATAGACATGAATTCAGAATACTTCAATTAATTATTCTAAAAACAAGATATGAATTCCACTAATCCCTATTGAACAGATCCGCTACCTAGGACTCCACTTGGACAAACGTGTTACTTGGAATCTACATACAAGACTAATACGACAAGAAACTGCCCGTCGTTACAGACTACTTCAACATTTACTAGACAAACGTTCAAAGCTCCCAATTAATTACAAAAGACTCATTTACATGACAGTGATTAGACCTATTTGGACGTACGGAGTTGAGCTTTGGGGCTCTACTAAACTATCCAATTCATCTCGTATCCAATCTTTGCAATCCAAAATCCTTCGAAAAATCCTAAATGCCCCTTACTTTGTCACCAATAAACTTGTCCATAAAGACCTTTACTAAAGAGCTCATTTCCATGTGTTACTGATTTAGCCCAAACCAGATATGCATCCTTCCATAGTAACCTCCATAACCACTCTAATCCACTAGTCTCCCAACTTGCTTCCCTCTACATTCCCGATAATCCTCCGAGGTGTCTGAAAAGAAGATGGCCTATAGACCTTGTAGTGTAGAGTTTATTGAAGTGCTACTGATGAGTAGTTCTTCACAAGTTATTTACATGCCATTGTATTCACTATCAACACATTCACTTAATGTATATTATTTTGTACAGTTGTAAATATCATTAATTGAGAAAAAAAAAATTATCTAAAAATAAGTTCCTTGCTAGTAAGAACGTGCGAAGCCGCGACGTGAGATACTTGTAATCAAATAAAACAAATTCAGTTCAACTTCAGTGTTTATTGAAACAGTTTAGTAACATTTTCAATCACTTAATCAATAAATGAAACCTTGGAATGTTGATCTTCGTAAATAAGAATTTGTGAACTGAAATATTTAATTGTACCTTGTCTTAATTATATTTAATAACATTTATTATATGATATGGGCAATTAATGCTACCAGCTGTTTACTGATTTATTTCTTGAACTATTATCATTTTTCTAATCGATTTTTTTTTTTTTTTTTGCTTTTTTTAGATTATGTTTGGATTGTCTTTTGAAATAGAAATTTATTTTTAAAATTAGGTATAGGTACTTAAAATCGAGGATCAAAAAATCTTGGTACCGACACATCACTGATATTAACTGATATATTTTTAATTGTTATTCTGCCTCTCTATATAAATATAATAGAATATAATCGCCCTACAAAAATTAAAGCTATTTCAATTTTTCAATTTGAACCGATTTTCACTAATTTTTTAGCTTTGGTGATTATATTAGTTTTTCATAGTCAAATGTAGTACAGTGGACGCTTATAAGACTCATGGGTTATAAAATTCAGAATCGACTTGAACGTTTCAGACGTATACAAATAAACACAAAAAAAGTCGCTTATAAGACTCGCTACTCATGATATAAGACTCAGTTTCTCCAAAATAAAAAAAAACAGTCTGTGCTTATGCTGTACCCGTTGACTACACAGCAACTAAAAATGCGTGAATGACGCAAGAAATGTTTAGTGAATGGTGGACAAAATGGAATAAACAGTTAAACAAGAAAAGTTTGCTGTTGTTAGACAACTGCACAGCTCACAATGTAAATTTTAATTTAAATAACATCAAGTTTGTTTTCTTACCTGCTAACACTATATCACTGATGCAGCCGTGTGACCAAGGAATCATTCGTACCTTTAAAGCATATTACAGGTCAAAAATAAGAAAAAAAAAACTTACCGCTCTAATTGACAAAACCTTGGAATTGCAACCAAATTCAAATTTGACTTTCAAAGGAAACGAGTTCGCCAAGTGAATCAACATTCTGGAGGGTTTACACCAGGCCAATGAACCGTGGAATCACGTTAGTGATGTGACGATTCGAAACTGCTTCGGCATGGAGCTTTTGTAAAAACAGAAGAAGAGCAGGAGAAGGAGGAATATGGCTGCATTTTAGAGAAGCCAGAAGACCTAATTGCAAAGACCTACGAGGAGTGGATGGATATCGACCACAATCTTGAAACCTCCGAGGCGTTTTCTGAGGACCTGGTCTGTGGGTCTGTCATTAGAGGAGCAATAGCTCATCGAATGTCACGAACGATTACAAAGTTGACATGGAGGAAACTGATGAAGTGACGCTTCCACCTTAACACTCTGAGTTCTACGGGCTCTAGGGGTGTTGAGGAGAGCTGTCCAGCACCAAGGGACCAATTTTGAAAAGCATTCTGATTACGAGCGATATATTCTTGAAATACTAGAAAATAATTAATAACAAACTAAAATAAAAACTTTTTTAAAACCAACGTAAATTATTTGTAAATTATATTTGAGCATTATCTTCAACTCATACACGCTATTTATATTAACTGATAAAATAAAGGTTTTTTTTCTTAAATTAAAGACATTTTTAATATTATTTTTTCCTTTTCACCTATAAGACTCACTTTTTGTTGATCCCAAAGTGAGTCTTATAAGCGGCGTCCACTATATATTAGTAAGTTATTCTAGCTGATAATGATATTAAAATCACATGTAAAATGTATTGGGATTTGGAATTAATTTTAAAGGATTTTTTTCTATTTTTGAGCATTTATTTAGAAAAAAATGGTACAATGTATATTATTCAAAGTATTGTCCATCGCTAGCGACTACTTTTTCCCATCTTTCTGGCAATTTACGGAGACCAGCTCGGAAGAAGGCTTAGTCTTTTAAGGCTATCCATGAATCCACCCATTTTTTGCAAACTTCATAAGAAGTGAACCGCTGGTCAGTCAGGTCGTGTGTCATGCTTCGAAACAAGTAGTAGTCAGAAGGAGCAATGTCTGGAGAATACGGCGGGTGGAATAGGACCTCCCATTTCAGCGATTCCAGGTATGTTTTGACCGGTTTAGCAACATGCGGCCGAGCGTTGTCATGTTGCAAGATTACCTTGTCGTGCCTTTCCCCAATAGCGGCCGTTTTTCCTTCAGTGCACGGCTCAAACGCATCAACTGAGTTCGGTAGAGGTCTCCCGTGATCGTTTCATTCGGTTTCAGCAGCTCATAATAGACCACGCCCATCTGGTCCATTTTTCATCGCCAGTGACAATACGATGCAAAAAACCCTTTCTTTTTTGACATTGGAACAGTTGTTCACAGGTGAAAAGTCGCCTCTCAACGTCTCTCGGCTTCAATTCGTACGGAACCCAACGTCCTTGCTTATGAATCATTCCCATTGCTTTGATGCGTTTGCCGACTGTTGACAAGTCGACTCCCAATGACTCAGACAATTCTTGAAGGGTTTGACACGAGTCTTGATTGAGTAATGCCTCTAATTCTTCGGCTGGCCAGGGCGTTCCTTGTCATCCGTGTCAAAATCACCATTTTTAAACCTCCGAAACCAGTACTCACAAGTGGAAATCGATGGAGCATAGTCCCCATAAGCCACGCAAACTTACCGATGGGCTTCAGCTGCTTTTTTCTTCAAATGAAAGCAGAAAAGCAAAGCTTCCCGCAAATTCGTCTTACTTGGCACAAAAGTTGACATGTTTAGAGAGCAAAAAAATAGTGTTGTTCACACTTCAGAGAAATTACACCTACTTAAAATCAAAGCTAAATGATGATGCTTCAACATGAATATAGCAACAAGTTGGCCCGATGGGATTAGAGACTAGTAATACCATCTCTTATCAATCCTTTAAAATTAAATCCAACTCCCAATACATAAAAAAATATTTATATTTTAATAAATTTTTCATTTAAAAAACTTTTGAACTTAAAAAGTAGGGGAAAACTGGGACTGGAAAATTAAAATAACTTTAACAACAGGATATAATTATATATAACCACATATAATGAAAAAATAATTGTTCTCAACTTATTTCCTTAGAGTCATACCAGTGGCTGAGATTAGGCTATAAATCATTTAAACTTTCCTCCTCGCTCTTTGCTATTATTTTGAAAATAAAAATATTGTATTTTAAGATTTATTTAACTCAATAAATATTCAATCACTAGTTGCCAAATATTGCTATACATTAATATACACTGGGCAAAAAAGTATGGAAACACCACAGTTTGACACTTATGCTCCTCTAGTTTTTCCGCTTTTCGCTACATTTTTTGACGGCCATCTAAGCCAAAAATGTTAAATCGACTTTCGTCCGAGAAGATAACAGATTCCCAGAGCGATGGAGGCTTTTGTACATACTCTTCAACAATTTCCAAATGGCGCTAACTAAACTAATGAATGGTTTCTTCCAAATGTATACATTCAATTATAAGAATCGATGTAGTTTAGCCACATCTGAGGATGATTCGGTATTATTATTACAGTCAAAACTCGATAAGTCGAAGAGAACCCTATTTCGAGATTAAGTTTGTATGATAAATTATATTCGTTTACATGAACCAATTATCGTTAGCTCAAAGTAAAATTTGTGTCTACACAATTCCTGAGACACTGCAAGTCAAGTTTCTTGTGGCGGGAGGCTCTATAATTTTAAGTCCCCTAGAACGATGAACATGTACCAACCAGTCTTTCTTAACACTATCCTCACTTATCCTCAGTACAGAAGCTGATGTCTTTGCTTCTTTGCACCAAATTCAGCGAGTATACAGGGTGAGTATCTCTTAGTGTAAAAAAATGTAGCAAAATGCCGCAGACCTCACTTTTCTATTCCAATCCGTTGCAGATATACGATAAATCAAACACTTTTTTGAGGAAAACACGTTTTTTTCGATAAAAGCTGTAATATCTCCATTTTGTTTAATTATTTTTCAAATTTCAACCACATTTTCGGATTTAGCATTAAATTTTCTATAATAGCTGAGTACATATAACCTTGAATTTTACAAACTTGGTATCTAAAGAACAGCTTGATCTTCACCTTATTTGGGGAAGTCAAATGTCTTATATTATTTCAACGCTCACCGTTTTTCAAAAAAACTAGCCACAAAACGTCAAATCTTACAAAAATTTGCAAATTTAATCAGCTTTCGAATGATTTGTTAAACGTAATGATTTTATTTCAATTTCATGGAGAAATTTACTTTTGAAACCGAAAAAACGTAGTGTTCTCATTTGGCATACAAATCAATTACTTGTGTAAATAAAACATTATGACAATCCACAATAATGGAAATGTGCATTTTAAACATAATACTCTCTTCATTGGAATAAATAGCAAATAAAAAAATTATTGTTTAATAGAAAATAAAGTAAAACTGCCAATAAAGCGACACCAGATTAAAGGATCTTATGTTATTTATCTATTTATTATTATAATTTAGGATTTATTTTATTAGATTTTCAATATAATGTTTAAAATCCAATGATAATGAACATAGACCTCAAATTTTGAACATAGCCGTTAGCTTCTGAATGCAGATGGTGTTGAAGAATACTACTTTCTGAGATGAATTTTATGGGCAGATAAGTCTGTTTTTCGTGTGGATATCCTCTGCGTGAAGGGGAACCTCTAAGGGTCTGTGACTTAGGGGCATATCCTATGCCTCGGAGGGGGGATATCGATGCGCCGGCTTTAAAATCTTTTAATCTCTAAATATCAAAAATAATAAGGGCTTCCATTAAGGAGTGCTTGGACAGGATATTGGATCTTTCTTCCATTGCTGCCAATGAGCTTCTTCCCTATCAGGGTTGTCGTTGAGACTTATCTTATACGTGTTCAAACTTTAAAGTGGCTCCCTAAATAATTCAGTGGATATAGAGTCTGGAATGCTGGAGTGTTGCTTAGTTTTAGCTTACTTCGTCGGAAGTTAGAATAATCTGCTCGCTTGAGATTGGACGTCAAAATTGTCGGGTGGAACCGTTCCTAAACACTGGATAAATTAAGAGTTAGTTTCATACAAAGAGCTCACTTAAACTGTGTTTAAAAATTCAGATGCGTGCTCTACACCTCGCTACTGTTAGCTTGGTCCCAAAGGAATATGGCTTCCTTTCATACTGCTTTGGCGTAGGGACACTATCTAGCTTGTGTGTATATTTTGCAAAGACAAAGGCTCACATCCGACAAAAAACTACTATTGCTTGTCCTCTTTTCTTCTTAAGCTTATAATGTTAAGCAGCGCCATGAGAAGTAAAATCACTTAATCGTTGTTTATATTTGTATTTTAATCATAATGTAATTTGGAAAAATAGTGCCTAATGCCATAAACACCATGTAGTTTTTACATTTTGATGAACCCAATTTAATTCTTCACTTTAATTCTTTTAATTTTGATGAACTTCCATTTTCATAATGCCCCTATACATACCATCTCAAAAGTTTTGATAGAGGCGCGCTGCATGGGCATAAGCTCCACTCTTCATACTTCTGAATTCGGTTGGAGGAGTACTTCTTCTTTATACCCACCTTCCCAAGCCTCATAGGACCACATTGCCTCGTAAGTACCTGTGTTCCTCTATTATCATAAGCTCTCAAAGTCTTCTGTGTCTTGCTAAACCAAATGTTTCGCCTTGCCATTGTGAACAGTTTTCACTTTCAACTTTTCTACTCTCAACACGTTAAAGTTAGCATTTTTCTTCAACCTACATATTACATACAGTATTGTGCGTCCTTGACCCAGCAACCGTCCCAGCAAGTCAGGCCTAGTTTAAATTACTGAGAGATGTGCTAAGCTTTTTAAAGTTGTCTCCCCTCAACCTCTGTGACCAATTAAATAAGAAGACTTGCTTGTCATAAGTTGTTCCTGTGAAACCTCTTGGATATGCCCAATGCTAGTCGTGTGGATACTGATGGACAAGCCTATATGAGCACACATGTTTTTTATGGTTCTCAAAATTAACAAATGATTTTACCTATTCCCTATTCACCCTTTCCGTTAGGAGTTAGTAGCCCGTATCCCTTAGCCGATATGGATTTGATGTCCCGTCCAGGTAGATGTGTTGCTTGGCCGACGTATCTGCTTCTATTTTGGAAACCAGAGTTGCGTCTCTTGGGGAGGGTATGCTAATGATTGTATATCGGTTTGGTTTATAATTTGTCATTGGGGCCCCCCCACTAAACTATTTTGATCTTTGAAGCCTAATGAGACACCATGCCGCCGTTTTCCACGCTCTGATCATTTTGCTGGAACCCTTTATAATTCGCTCTTCTTCTACTTAAACTTTACGCCTAATCTAACAGGAACACAAAGTTTTACTTTTGTGGTGTTTTGTATTTGCTAACAAACTATTGGATGTGGAAGCTAATGAGAACACGGCTGCCTTTTTTTAGCGCCTTGGTCCAATGGTTTATGCGGCGCCGCAGGTATCGCTGTATCCTCACCGTATCATGCGATTTGGAACCAATCTGGTCGGGCTGCCCAATTATTTTGAACCGCACTTTCATAGCTCTTTGAAGGCGATTCTATTGCGACTTCCATCCGCCATTTTGTGAGTGAGCACAAAGTACCTTTCATTTTATAGCCCTTTGCATCCTTCTAGTGTGGGTCTTTGGGATGCAGCTGTTAAGAGTTAAACGACATTTAACATGTCTTTACAAAATTCATGTCCCTAACCTTTGAAGAATTCAATCCTTGTTGATTTCAAAAGTAAATTTCTCCATGAAATTGAAACAAAATCATTACGTTTAACATATCATTCGAAAGGTGATTACATTTTCAAGTTTTTGTGAGATTTGACGTTTTGTGGATAGTTATATGCCTAAAAACCTTACTTATATGCTTAAAAAAGTTACAGACTATTTTAAATTATGTAATTGATTATATTATAGGAAAAACTCGATAACTCGTAATAATATTTTTTGTGAACTCGATATCTAGAATAATTGATAAATCGAAGTTAATGTTTGTACCCTTCAACTTCGACTTATCGAGTTTTGACTGTATTATTATATTATTTTATTTTACATTTTATTTCAGTAAATTATGTAATCTTTCATTATACATTATTAAAGCCTATAGCTAAAATCTTATTTATTGACTTCCAAGTTAGTGTTGAATTTTCTCATAATTTCTTTTTTTTTTTTTTTTTTTTTTTTTTTTTTTTCGGAATTATCCTTCTTTGTAATTTTACTAATGTAACAAAAAATACGAATTCATGTAATGCATTATGCTAATAACTGCATCCCATAATTCACATAATTTCTGCTTAAAATAACTCGTGTAAAATATTAACGAAATAGGGAACTCGTTAGTAGCCTCAACAGCTCATAAAGGATTGCTTTCCCAAGGCTGTGATTATCGAATTAACTAAAACTTTTCAAGGTTTCTCAAAATCTGTGGTTTAGTTCTCCATATTTTTCATTCTGTAACTGCTTATTATTATTAAGTTATTCATTTTGTATGTATCTTATTTGTCTATGATTTGGAGATTGAAATCAAATCTGTACGGTCATCTTATTTGGTCCATTTATAATTAGTCCCTAACTATATTTGTGTTGGTGGATAATATGGCAATAATTAAGCATGTATATGTATATGTTAGATTTCATTTTCATTTTCTCCATTTTCGATATCAATAACGCCATTTCTTTATTATGTGTACATAAACAAAATAGAAAAGAAACAGCTGATAAAATATTTTAGTTAGAACTGATATATGATGACTCAATATAATTTACTTATTTCAACAATTTCTGAATTTTTCCATAATACTCGAATGTTTTATAGTGACCAAGATGGAAAAGTCTAGTTGATTTCCAGATTCTATCATGGGGTCATTAGTATCGAATGAGGAGAACCAATAGAGAAAAGTAACTCTAGGCTCCAAAAACTTATGTAAATAAATTGCAGTCTTGATCCATTTAAAAATTTTAGGTGAATCTATTCTATTATATAAAAGGTCAAACCATTTTTCGTTTTTGATCACTAACTGCAAAAAATACTGAACCCGTCTGAACCATATTTTGTTCACGTCACCATTTTAGTTCCAGGAAGATTTAGCAATAATAAAATCTACTGATGATACTTAATTTGTTATTAAACAAGTGATAAATATGTGGTGCGCAGTGATGTTTGAAAATTTACCGATACATTACGAACGCTATTCAAGAGAGGTTACAAAGACAAGTTGTAGTATAGAGTTAGACGTCAATAATAAAATTTACTTATATTCAATTATATTATTTTAAAAAAATTAAATTTGTGGTGCAACATGTGGATCCCAGTGAAGTTTGAAAATCGACCGATACGTGGTTAACACCATTCAGTAATACAGTTTGAAACTACTGTACCCATCTGTACCAAATGTTAACTACACCATTTTCATAGTTCTAGGAAGGTTCAGCTAAAATAACATTTACAATAATAAAAATTATGTTGAGTGTCAGAAATGGAGTTTGCCACACCTGTAATATACTTTTATGGCTATTTGATATTGTGTGTAAAAATACGATTTATAGACCATTAGTTGTAAGCACTGGTAATGCTGTCCGTCATCCGCAAGAGTTTCTTAATAGTCTCTGTCCATCTGGATTACCAATTCATAAATTAATATTGAAAACTGGATATCCAATTATGATCACACGTAATCTTCAAACACTTAATCAGTGCAATTTTTAAGGTTTTAATCGGTGGCGAAATATGTGAGATAGCGCAAATTATTTACATTTGTTCAGAAATTGACAGCCCCTTGCCTACTAAAATCCTACAAAATTTTAAAGGTAAAAAAAAATTATTTTTGATTTCGACAAAATTTAGTTTCTACATGATTTTTGAGATGAGGAATCTGAAAATAATATCCGTTTTTTGTTTAAAAAATGTTCTCACCTATATTATAGAAATAAGACTTTTTAAAATGATCTATTTCTATTATTATTTTAATTTTTAAACAATAAATTTCAAATAAGACCATTTAAAAAAAATATAAATATTTTTTAACCGAAACCTGATATTAATTTTAGATTATTCATCAATGTTAGAATTCCAATGCGATTTGAAATAAAAATATATACGTCTTATTTCTGTAATATAGGTGAGAACATTTTTTAAACAAAAAACGGATATTATTTTCAGATCTCTCATCTCAAAAACCATGTAGAAACTTAATTTTGTCGAAATCAAAAATAATTTTTTTTTTACCTTTAAAATTTTGTAGGATTTTAGTAGGCAAGGGGCTGTCAATTTCTGAACAAATGTAAATAATTTGCGCTATCTCACATATTTCGCCACCGATGAAAACCAAATTTTAAGGTCATCTAGAAGACATAAAACTGCATGGTTTAGCTCAAATCCGGAGGTCGCAGGATTTCCCCTTATTGAAATATCTCAAGTTATATGACCTTGGATTTTTTCATTCACATCAGTTTTTGTCCACTAAAATCTGGAGTAAGTCCAATGTTATACGCATGGATAAAAAGCAGAATGTATGCTGATTTTAGTGATGCTATTTTTATTGTAATCGGTTGAACGCAGCAGTTGTTATGGCCGGTAGAAATCGTTGATGAAATCTCAACTTCAAAATTTTAACCTCCTCGAAAGTGGTAAAAAATCAATATTTTTTTATTTTTATAAAATTTCACATATAAGGGTTTTATGGTGTGTTAAATCCAGATTTGAGGTCAGTTGTTCATCAAAAAAAGTTTCCACTGATTTACAGCTGATTTCCTGGGAATTTTGTCATTTTTTTGAAGTTTTTGAGCACTCTAAAGCCGGCTAGTGTTTTGAGCATAACGAATATATTTTTATTTAAAATAGCATACATAACTACAATTAAACGTGTAAGAATCATTTCTCTATTTTGACTGAGAAAAAAAATTAAACGTGATTTTCATATTTTATTTTTTTTCTCGGCTCCTAATGCCCATTGGCGGCTATAATTCTAGTTTTGCACTATTATAGGTCCCTACTACCCACACAAAAATCGGCATTCAAATCTGTGAGTTACAACTTCAAACGTCCCCTTGTAAGTTCTTTACCTGTGAGAGCGGGCGAAGCCGCGGCGGGGGATGCTAGTATAATTTAAATATTATTCAACAACTTAAGACTTTCGGTCACCATGCTCTTTGTTCCTTAAGTAATCGTAATATTGCTATGTATCAAACCGATAGGTTTTTATTTAACAAAATAATAGTCGCGTCTTGTCTAAGGGGTGGTCCAGAAAGGGGGGTTCCTTGTTGTTGTGATATATTTCTCTACCTGCCTATCCCTTACCGGCAAAATATTTTCAAAGGCAGTTTGAGTTGATCAGTCGAGCAGTCGAGGCGGGTTTTTTGAGAGAGTCTAAGAGATGTCTGGTCTGGTCCCTTCTGAGCTAGTTCCTGGATCCTTCGGAGCTTGGTAGCTCCCGGCTTACCACTATGAACCCACAACATACGTAGCATCGCCCTCTTATTCAAGATAAGTTTAGGCTTAGTTCCTTTTGTTAAAGTTAAGATACTAGATTAAGAATGATTCCTTTTTCTAACTGTCATTTTTATATGTCAACCCATAATGGAATATATATTGTTTTAGTTCAACCGTCATTTATTCACCATTTGCATGCCACTCATTAATTAATATATTTGTTTACCCATATTAATAGTTAACATATCTCAATTATCTGGCCCCACGATCACCTTCTGGAGAAGAATTTATTAAATCAATTAATTATTTAAATAATACTTATTTATCATTTGTCAGGAGATTAAGTCCTGGCTGGCATCCCAATAATTAGATTAATGCTGATCCGGACTCAAACAGAAACGGACATAGAAATATACAAAAAATACGTTTTAGTGTTACACGATATTTGGCCTGACCTGAAGAACTCTTTGGCTGATGTCTAGAGTTATCTACATGTATTATTTATTTATTAACATTTATAAATGTATAAAATGAGCATAAAATAATTATTGCAATATCATATAAAGCAACGATAAATAGGAAAGCACAGACTTACAATAATTCAAATATATGCTCCACAAGCACCTCATCAGAAGCAAGAGATAGAAGATTTCTATGAACATCTGAATAATACTATTAAACCTATCAAAGTAAACTATAATAACCACTGATTATTATGGGAGACTTCAATAGTCAAGTAGGGAAGAAAAAATTCAAAGAAGAAAATAGGCTGTTGGACCATATGGATACCCCAAACCCCACGTAATGTAAGAGGTGAAAAACTAGTCTCTTATTGCGAACAAAATAATTTAAAAATTATAAATTCCTTTTTTAAGAAAAAGGCAAGGAAGGAAGTGGACTTGGCTTTCCCCTAATAATCTCCATCGAAATGAAATAGATTATATTATATCCCCAAATCAATCCCTATTTAAAAATATTGAAGCAAACTCACCAATTCTCTTTCTATACCGATCACAGATTACTTAAGGCAACCATCAAGATTCCTTCCTCGTTCCTACAGTTTCCGAAAGGACGTGAATAATACCCAGAAAGATAGATGTAGAAGAATATAAAAACAAATAACAATATTATTAAGTAAATACAACTCGCAAAAATATGATGATCTTCAAATATCGTATAATGAATTAGAACTAGCAGTAATAACAGCAGCCAGAAAATTCTCACCTAAAGGACATAATCATAAATCAAAGCTATCTGAAAATACATTAACTATGATTAGAGAAAGAGAAAATAGGAAGAAAAAAAAAGAAGACAAGTAAAGAACAAATAGAATACAACATACTTTGCAAAAAAGTTAAAATACAATATTAGAAAAGATATAAATAAATATAATCGAGATATAATCGAGAAGCTTATAGAAGAAAATGCAGCTGTCAGAAAAAAGCAAGAAGGATCACTTCGGTAGGAAAGAAATGGATCACCATTGTTACACAGTACCAGCGGTCAAGCACTAACAAACAGAATAGATGTCCTGACAATGGTGCTACTTCTTTCTACAGGGATCTTTATTCGACAGCACTAAAATATTTATAAATGAAAACTCAAATATCGAACAGAACCCAGAAAAATTCATAGATTTCATTGAAGATGAAATATTCGTACTTATGCAAGAAATCAAAAATGAAAAAAAAAAAGCCAGGTAGAGATGGGATCAAAGCTGAACTTATAAAAATCGTACCTCATATTATGACCCCACAACTAACAAAATTATTTAATAAAATTATACAAATGATAAACTACCCTCACAGTGGTTGGATCAGACATTCTATTAATCCACAAAAAGGTAACAGACAAAACCTAACCAATTACCGCCCTATAAGTTTTAATTCCTGTTATTTGCAAAATTGTTTTCCAAAGCCCTCCAGAAGAGATTAAAAAACCAAACAAACGAAAACCAACCTCCAGAACAAGCTGGATTCCGCAAAGGGTACTCCACCACAATTGACAATTTACACACAATCCACCAAATTATCGAAAAATCCAACGAATATCAAATACCAGTATATTTTGCCTTTATGACTACAGCAAAGCATTTGACACCGTAAAGCATAATTTTCCTATTCAAAAGTCTTCAAAACAAGCTATCAACAATGACATAATTCGTATTTTACAACATTGGTATAACAATAGTAAAGCCCGATAATTCTCGAAAAACCGGAGCTGACTTTCCGTTAGAAAGAGGAGTAAAACAAGGAGATCCTTTATCACCTGCACTCTTCAATTGTATTCTAGAAGAAGTATTTCGAAAACTGGACTGGGAAAAAATGGGAATAATCTATCAATGGAGCAAAACTATCGAATCTGAGATTTGCGGACGATATTGTCCTGATTTCGAATCTATTGAAGAAATAAAATTGCTTGCTACAGCAACTAAACGAAGAAGGGAAGAAGCAGGACTAGAAATCAACTATAACAAATCTTTCCTAATGACAAACAGAAACAAAGGAAGAAATTCTACGTAGAAGATCGCAAGTTAGAACATGGGTAGAAGAAACCGTTTATCTTGGGCAATATATATCTTTTGAAGAAAGATTCCATTGGTTGCTCTTCAAAGTTCATTTTGGAAGATCTCTTGGATTTTTTCTTTTAAGTTCTATAACGCCTCGTAGGATTATCTGGAATCGTGTTGGAAGCTAATTGGAAGACTAGTGGATTCGGATGGATATGAGAGGCATATCATGAAAAGATAGCTATATAGTTTAGGCCGAATCAGCATCTTATAGGGCAATCAAATCTTTATGAACAATTTTATTTGTGACATAATAAGAAGCATTGGCGATTTTCGAATTTTGAATTTTTTATTGTGATTTTGTAGCCCCAAAGCTCAACTTCATACGTCACAACAGTTCTAATTACTCTTATGTAAATGAGTCTTTTGTAAGTAGTTAGAAACATGGAACATCTAGAAAATATTGAAATAGTCGAAAACGACGAGCGGTTTCTTGTCGTTTTCGTTATTGTTTCTATCCTGATTTAGTTTCTGTTTTCCAATAAGTGTTCATCTTATAATTACTTTTGTTTCGTTTTGTGTTCAATCTCTGTTGGTTCAGGATTATGCAGGATGAAAAATAATTCTATAAAGCCTTCTCTAACTCTTCCGATTCTCCGTCAGCTTTCCTCTGTTCTTCTTGTCACACTATCTTCCTTCATCTTCTTACTTAGTCTTATGTCGCCTTTTCTTCGTTTTGCTTAGATTCGACCTTTGTTGCTTGCGATTATGTCGGGCTCCAATCCTTTATTGTCTCAGTGAATGGATTGCGATGAAGCACAACCTAATTGCGGCCTTACCTATTGTCATTTAATTTCTTCCCAATTTTGAAGAAATATCAATTCACCTCAATTCATTGTAGATATTTCTTAGTCAACGATTTTGAAGTGCACATCAAGGCAAGGAGAAATGTTTATTTGAACAGCCACTTTCGGCTTGTTCCATGACTCTCGCCTGTTAAGAAACATATCTTAGAGTTTATAAACATTCAGGTTTTTTACTTAGAAGGATTTAAAACTTTCATGTCACACATAATTCATCTTTGGCTTCTTTCTAACCCTTATGATTTTCCTTTGTAATGGATACATGTCTCTAACACATAATTCATAATCGTTTATGCTTTGACTGTAATAAGCTATCTCCGTTGGAACCACCTCTCTGTCCTCCGAAGAAGAGCCAAAAATGAAATAAGCAATTGAGGTCTGAGACTACACCCCTGTGACACCCCTATAGTAGTTTCGAATTTATGTGAATTACTATAACTGCATCTTAATAAATTTGTTATCTTCTTGTTAAGACTTTTTACCATTAAGATAGTCCATTGAATTATTTTCCTCTTAAGGTCTTATTAATATAATCCTTCCTCGTAGGGCCTAAGTCATCCGTTTATTAATGTAATGTTCATTTAGCTATAATTCAGAGGAGCATTTATTCAAAACAAATTCCTGAAAAAAAAAAAAAAAACTAATGACTAAAATAGAAATATGAAAGTTATTCTTTACTGAAAACACTTCTGTATATTTCGTGGAACTCCAGAAGTGTCGTTCACTACAACACAGAGAACGGATTCACGAGAATTCGCCAGGTCGAATCGAGACTACATATCGACTCCTTGTTGTTATTAATATAGTATCGATTATGAATACATTAATGACTAAATAAATCGATTGTAGAAGAGGGCGGAGCGGTGAGGCACCGGCGGCGAGACCCAGTTGTGGCTGGTGGGAGCCATTAACCAATTAGCCTATTGAGGGCTGAGATTACCCATATCCCTTTGTCTTGGTCCGTCACAGCTCTCCCGAATCCGAACGATAGATAGATCGATATAAATAAATAGATCGATCATGATCTATGATGTAGATGATGATTTGGTAAAACAGTAGATAAATCCCGAGAACGTAACGTTGCGAAATGAACTATACTTGCGGTTCTATAAGCAAGGCCATTTATAAAAGCTTTTTTAATATATGTATGCCCAGTATTCAGTATCCAGCATGCATATGTTACTATAGGTTTTAAGCAAGCTTTATATAATTTAGAATTCCTATTAAAGTATAGGTATACATTACACAGATCCCTGTTAGACTTATTGCCCTCATAATCAGTGTGGGAATTAAAAAATAGTCCAACACGTATCTGGAGACAATCATAAGTAAGGATGGTATAATATACCAGGAGGTGATAAATCAGGTGATGAAGGCCAATAAACTATTCTACGGGGTGTCCAAAAAGAGTATCGGGTATTTGTTACTTCGATAAAACAAAAACTACTTAAAATAATAAAAAAGTTTATTGTTAATTATTACAATATAAAGTCGAAAATTATTTGGAAAAGGAGATGTTATCTAAATGGTGACCGTTATGCTGCTGGCACTCTTATAATCGGGAAAGAAGATTGGCGATTACATGCTGGCACTTAGCTCTCGATATTGCTCCCAATACTGACCTGTGGTTTGCTTCAATTACGTCAAGTTCGTCGGATTATTCTCATAAACCTTACTTTTAAGGTATCCCCATGCTAAATAGTCAATTGAACTTAAGTTGGGACTTCTGGGAGGCCAGTTGATGTTACCCCTACGCAAAATGACCTTATTAGGGAATAATTTGTAAACAGCTTCCATTGCTTGATTTGATATATGGCAAGTGGCCCCATCTTGTTGAAAGCATGTTCTTGAGTTGAAACCTTGAAATTCTTTCGCAGCATATCGCAATAACGGTCACTATTCACATTGAGTGGTCGACCTCATCGGATCTTCATGAAACTAAGGACCGATTATGCCTCTAGCAGACCTAGCTGCCCAAACAACAACTTTTTGGCTGTGCAGATGTCTTCCATGCTTTCGTCTCAGATTTTCCTCTGCCATTACCGACAATTCTGTTTATTGTCATGACTATTCAGAAGAAAGTTTGCTTCATCACTGAAGAGTATGTTATCAAAATTGTTGAAGTAGTTTTTGTTTTATTGAATACCCGATACTCTTTTTGGACATCCAAAAACTCAAGAACGTGGTTTGAACCATGGCCACTTGCCATACAACGAATCAAGCAATGGAAGCTGTTAACGAATTATTCTCTAATAAGGTCATTTCGCGTAGGGGTCTCATCAACATCAACGCCTCCCAGAAGCCACGACCTTAGTCCACTTGACTATTTTGCATGGGTATATCTTAAAAGTAAGGTCTATGAGAATAACTCAACGAACCTGACGCAATTGAAACAAAACATGAGGTCAGAAATGGTAGCAATATCGAGAACTATGTGTCACCATGTGATCGCCAATCTTCTTTCCCGATTAGAAGAGTGCCAGCAGCATAACGGTCACCATTTAGATAACATCATCTTTTCCAAATAATTTTCCACTTTATATTGTAATAATTAACAATAAACTTTTTTATTATTTTAAGTAGTTTTTGTTTTATCGAATTAACAAATACCCGATACTCTTTTAGGACACCCTGTATCAAATATCAAGAACTATCATAGGCAAGTAAGTAAGAAGTAAGTAGAGAGACCAAACTTAGGGTCTTTAAAGCGGTGTTCTTTCCAGTGCTCCTGTAAGGATCAGAAAGCTGTAAAATCCTCGATAAACATATAAATAAGATGTCAGTGGCTGAAATGAGGTTCCTCAGAAAAATAATTGCATACACCAACAGGGACTGAAACGACTGAATACGTGCAGGTCTTGGAGTGAAGTCTGTACGCAGCATCCTGGAAGAGCGGCAATTAAAAAGGTTTGGCAGATACCCGAAAGGCCAGTGGTTCTTTGAACCTAGACCGGAAGGTAGACGTCCTCGTGGCAGACCTATGATTATGTACTCTGAGTACATTCGAAAACTGGGGGCAGCAAGAGGATGTGAGGATACCGGAAGTGAGAAAAGTAGCAAGAGATTGGTACCATTGGGCTGGATGGACCAAAACTGCAACTCCACGGTTAACGGCACATAGGAGTTAAAGAAAGAAGAAATATTTTTTCCATGTTATTAGGCATTTTTTATTACTAATCTTATGGAGATTTTGACTAAATAGATGTCACCAGGGTGTAAAATCGATAATTAAAAAAAATAATAATAATAAAAATCAAATCCGATCAAGATTTTTATCTGGAATTTTTAAAATCATTTGATGATTTTTATTAAGATGATTATTTTTATTAAGATTTTTATTTTTGATCATTAGTGATAAAAATCAAATTCTGATCATTATTTTTTAACAAAATTTTTACAATTAATAATAATATTAATAATTTTTGAGTAATTCCTTTCTAAATCAAAAAGTTAATTTTTTTTAATTACATATCTCCAAGATGTATTTTGAGTATTTTGTATACAAACATATTGATCAATTTGTGTGTAAAAGGTGATTTTTATTTTCTGATCAATATGTTTTTGATCGCAATTTAATCATTATTATTTATGCAATACCGTATCACTCAGTGATTGATGATAATTTTTAATCAAATCAATAAACATCAAAAATCAATTGAAATTTTTATTTATAAATCAGGAATGATTTTTAAAATAAAAATCAAATATAATAATTATTATATGATTTTTTGGAATAAATAATTATTGATTTCAAACCCTGGATGTCACAATGCCACACTCAGTTGTTGATCAACTGGCTGCGGACGGTGATTCAAGAGTTTTCACTGCAACGCATCCCACGTGTTTGTCAATTGGATTGAGGTCTGGGGACGATGGGGGGAGAGATAGATGTGGAAATTCCCGTATTTCCTAAACTTTGATGAACAACTCTGTTTTACAGATCTGCCAGGATCTGACAATTTTTCGAGGCCGAAGGACATCCTTGGCCACTCTCTCCTTCCACGATTAGAATTTCGTCCTTACGGTTGCTGTTTTAAGATGGCGGAATTTTATTAGTTTTTAACATTAACGCATTCTACGAGAGGCTCTCTATAGAACTTTGACCTTTATCTATAGATACGATCCGTAATTGTTTGTGGAAAGTTGTCCTTACATCTTATACCTCTTTGAGACGACGAGCTCAGAATATGTTGTGCATTGAACGCTTAGAAGAGGACACTGACTGGAATGCTGTTATCTTAAGAGATGAGTCGCATTTCTGCCTGTATTGTGATATACGGCTTCTCCTATCACCAGTTGACCTTCAATAACTCAGTGCAGCATTGCACAACATCTATGGAATGAAATTTCACAAGAAATTAATGACATCATTAACAGTACGCCTAAAAGGTGGCCTCAGGTTTTAGCTAACAGAGGGCATTTGACAAGGTATTGATTTTTTCCAAAAATAAATACTGTGTTCAATAAAAATTGATCTAAAACTTCTTATTTTGTTACATATATAAAATTTTTCTTTAGTAAAAACCGTTATAATTACTGTTAAATATCTATAGAAACGAGTTGTTTTTAATAAAAATAATATAAAAATTGTAGATAAATTAAATACCCCGAAATTGGCAATGCCCCTATTCATCTTTGAGCAGTTTTGTTGGTTTAACAAAAATACCTATACAAATGACTTTGAAATTTAATTTATCATTTTAATACCTAGTTTCCCGCATTGAAGAAAAAACTAACAACTTTGGAGATTTTGTTTTAAAGGTTTTGAATTTTTTGCGGAGTGTTGTTTTTAACTTTTTCAACTTAACGAAGTTAAAACTGTCCTCATTATCGAGTGATAATAAAATGCAACTTGTCTGTTATGAGGTTTATATCGATTTAATTTACTGTATCGAAATATCCATACGTCCAGATAGGTCTAATCACAATCATCAAAACAACAATAAAATGGTATTATTTTCTGGCTTTTGTGTTATTCTTAGGGGACAAGGTGTCACAGAATAAAGATTATTTTTCATTAAAAAAAAAAAAAAAAGACAAGGAACTGCCCGTCGTTACAGATTCATTCAACATTTATTAGTCAAACGTTCAAAGCTCCCAATTAATTACAAAAGATGATTGTGATTAGACCTATCTGGACGTATGGAGTTGAGCTTTGTGGCTCTACTAAACCATCCAATTCATCCCGTATCCAATCCTTACAATACAAAATACTTCGAAAAATCCTCAATGCTCCTTACTTTGTCACCAATAAACTTATCCATAAAGATCTTTATGTTCCATGTGTTGCCGATTTAGCCCAAACCAGATACCAATCCTTTCATAGTAAGCTCCATAACCACTCAAATCCCCTAGTTTCTTAACTCGCTTCCCACCCAATTCCCGATGATCGTCCGAGGCGTCTGAAAAGAAGATGGCCCAGAGATCTTCTTGTGTAGATTTTTTTATTTTTTACTAAAGTGCTAGTGATGAGTAGTTCTTCTCAAGTTTTGGCATGTTATTGTAAACGTTTTTTTTAAACACATTTACTTGATGTATACTTGTACAGTTGTAAATTTCAATAAATTGATTTAAAAAAAAAAAAAAAAAAAAAAAAAAAAAAAAAAAAAAAAAAAAAAAAAAAAAAAAAAAAAAAAATATCGGTTTATCTGTTGGGTCATTTTTATATTTACAGGTACGCGGTACTGTATATTTACAGTTTTGTATAGTTAAAAAACTGATAGTTTTGTGATATGCTACAATAAATAAAACAGTAATAATATATTTTATATCATACCTGTACTTAATAGTATCCAATTTATAATTTACTATAAGTCGTTAAAAAAAAAAAAAAAAAAATACAAAAAAAATATTTCTTCAATGGAAAACAAAGCTAGAATGGTGATTTGCAATATCGTTTTATTGGGTACATATCGTTTACGTCGTATTTTTCATATAAAACCTTCTAACCTAAAAACATTTTTTTTTTATCAGTAATTTTTTCTAATTCAAGAATAAAACGACAAAAAACGTTTTCGACATTAACTAGACAAGCGTTCAAACATTTCAATAAATTAGAAAAGGCACATTTACAGTTATAAGACCTATAATTGGCATACGAATTCGAGCTTTGGGGCTCCACTTAACTATCCGATTTCTCTTTTATCCAATCCTTACAACCCAAAAATTCTCTATTCTCCTTACTTGTACCATATGTAGTTGATTTAAACCAAGCCAGGACCTATGTTTTCTTCATATTTAACTCCGTAACTATTCAAATCCACTAGTATATCAACTTGCTTCCCACTCTATTTCAGATCAACCTCCGAGGCGTCTGAACAGAAGATGGCCTCGAAACCTTTTAACATAGAGCATATATAAGAGCTATCAATGGATAGTTGCTTTACAAACAATTGAAATAACATTTCGAGCATTATCATAAAATTTACGAGTGTATTTTATCTATTATATATTTGTCAAATACCACTCACTCACTTAACACGAAATCTCAGAAACCACCGAACGGATTGGAATGAAATTCGATATGTAGATTCCTCTAGGGCTGTAGGTGCTCGCTAAGAAAGGAATATTAAAAAATCGGCCTGGATCGCGGCTAATTTGCGAAAAATGCGATTTCAATTTTTATTGGGTGAATAATAAAAGATTAATTGTCATATGGTATTTGGATATAAGGTAAGTTTAAAAATAGGTTAGATCTTTAAGCCGCAAACTTTGACCACCGTTTAAGTTCCTTATAGTTGTAAACAAACAAAAATACGATTGATGTCGAAACCTTATAATATTGGTACTTTCTGTGAACTCATGGTAGCTGCAGAGGTCACTTACAACTTACAAGTTTGAGTTGTTTCGTGCAGAGAAGCTATTAAAAGACTTATGTTAAAGAGGAGGTTAAAAGACTTATGTTAAAGAGGAGGTTAAAAGACTTATGTTCTCTGGTGATGACATGTGAGGCCAGTTCGATGTAGGGACAAAAAACAGATAAGAATCAATAGTTCTTCCAAGTGTATGATTCTCTTTAGTATCGTATCATGTTCTGCCATGGAGAAGAAAGGTACAGTATTAACATCCCTCAGCGTGACCCAAACTCCAATACATCACTTAAGAAAACTGTGTCTGCAGCTGATTTTTACGCCTAAATGTTAGTGGAGCGAGGAGGTGAAGGTGAAGAACCTTATTTACTTTAATTTCGTAATCTCCTCAACCAATTTATGCTTGATATGTACGCGAAAATAGAAACAGAAAGACTAAACTTTCTTCAAAAAAGTTGAGAAGTTGAGACTATATTCACTACAAGTATGCCATAAGAAAAGCTGATGGTCTGCTATCAGAGCTGGGTAAGATGGTAGTGCTGCCTCGCAGCTTCACTGGAGGGCTATCAAAATAATATAAAATTAACTTCTGCAAATTGTCAAATTTACTTATTGAAATTATTCTAAGAATGGAATTGTTCAGGTTTATTTAAGTAATAATAATTATCAACGTTAAGCTTAACTTTTACTAATTTAAGTTGTCTTCATCCTAATGATATTAAACCGTCGCGTAGCGGGGTACTTTCAGCTAGTTTTGTATAAAGTTGTAAATTTCAATAAATGTCTAAAAATGATGGAAACAACATATGAGACAATAAAAGTAACCAAAAGGTTAAAATACCTTAGACAATATGTAGCCACGGAACAGATAGGGTTTCCATTAAAGAAAGAATAGCCGAGTTGGAAAGACTGAACTTCGCTACAAGGAACATCTACAACAAAAAAAATATGTCTTCTAATGCAAAAATAAGGCACTACAGTACGGTAGTAAGATCTGTGGTACTGTATAGTATGGAAACAGTCAGCCTTCAGAGCCTGGAGAAAATCCTAAAGATTGAGAGGGAAATTCTGAGGAGAATTCACGGACCCAAAAGCAAGAGGAAGAGGGGTATAGGCGAAAATCCAATGAAGAAATATATAGGAATTTGGAAAGATCTGGAAACAGTCATCAGGATTAGTAAACTGAGGTTCTATGGGTACATGATCAGAATGAACAATACGAGGCTAAACAAGAAAATATTTGACAAAGTTTGCAATTATAAACGTATGAGGGAATGTAAAACAAATAAAAAGGTACTGGACAAGCTAAAAATCACAGATGAAGACAGCTTGGATAGAGATTTTTTGGGAAAATTTGTGGAGACAAATAGTCCAGTCATTTTAGAAGTTATAATCCCTAATCTGCGGAAAAATTCTTAGTGAGCTGAATATTTGTATACACCTTTCATGTTTTGCCAAAACATACACATTTAGCGTGCCAGCATGGGTATTAGACGGAATTTAAGAACAATTTCATGTACAGGGCCTGATAGATAGTTAAGTAGCTTTGAGATGGAAAAAATTTAGGATAGGACACATTGTTTAGGATTTATAAAGAAAATGATAAAAAACAAAACAAAAAAAAAACCCTGGAATTTTATAAACGTTCGCTGTTTGTAACTTGCTTACAAGGGTATTACACGAAATTTAATTAAAATTTAATATATAGGGTCTGATAGTAAATTTAACCAGCTTTGACATCAAAAAAAGAAATTCGGGATCGGACAAATATTTTTGTAGTTATAACGAGAAATTTGCCGAAAAAGTAAGGATTTCAAAATAGTACATGGTTCTAAGCGTGCTGGTATGAATGTGTTACGGGACCTGATCAAAACTTCATATAATAGTGTCTGACAATAAATTTAACCAGCTCTCACATGAAAAAACATATTTCGGAGTTATAGACAAAAGAGTACCAAAAAAACGTGTTTTTGCAGAAAAGTGCAACTTACCGCAAGTTAGACGCTTTCTCGGCGCTCTGTTCGAAAAACGGTTGATCTTACAGAAAAATGCAACTAAAATATTTTATAGATACTTGCACGATGAGCAATTTTTGTTATAACCTCAATTGATCTCCGAGCAGTAGGTCGTGAGATATTCGCGGAAAATTGTTTTTCGCGATCTTTTGACCTTTATAACTTTTTTAGCCGGCACGATATCGATGTCGTTTTTTTTTTACATATTCATTAAAACGCAGTAATAAAGGTGTATACAAAAATTCAGCTCACTTGGAATTTTTCCGCAGTTAAAATATAAAATGGCTGGACTATAAGGAAGAGCAAGAGGAACAGTCCAAGAGGATGAGAGAGTATTGTAGTAGAAGGAAGGTGGAAAGTGTGAAGAAGAATAAGTGATATTTGCGTGGTCCTTGCTGGTAAATTCGTGTAAAAAAAATAAATATAATCATGGCTAAAAGAAATGTATAAAAGTTTTTCCAATTTTAGTTTATTATTTCTATTATCCGGCGTTTTCCAATATTTGACACTGTTTCGGGAGCGGGAGTTTACTGTATATACAACATTTAATGATAGACTATACCGCAACATCCCTACCTGGAGCGCATAATGCCCCTATGCTCTCAGACTCCATTCCCATGGATGCGATTTGGTTGCATTAGCCCGATAAGATGCCCTGGCTAGGTTTCGATACTGCTACCCGTTGCCTAGTTACTTTTCCTTTTGTTGGCCAACCGTTTTATATAAGCAATTTCCTAAGGGCTTATGAAAGGGTGGAAACGGCCATTCGGTTACAACTGGACAGAGAACAATCTCTTTTATGAATGGAGTAATACCATAAGTCAATCACGAACTGGGCATTTGGTGTGTGTAAAGTGAATTGAGAAACTAGCACTTGTTTCAGAACTGACCAATCAGATATGATATTACGAAAATGTATCGATGTGAAACTGGTCTTATTTATTTTTTTGTATCGATTTTTTTTTTCATTCTGACCTAATAAATAGATTTTAGAAAGGGATTTAAACATTGTGGTAAAAGTAACTGAAAATTGGATTAAAATATTGTCCTTATTTTTATCTATCCCCTTACCTACTAAATCTAGTTTTCAATCAATTCGATTGTCTTTTTTTTATCTTTTTTTTTTTAATATCTAAAGAATGTAGACAAACGTATATCAGAAAATTGTAGCCAAGCCATCCCATATAACAAATAGACTACGTTTCAACTCTTTTTATTACAAACCCTTATAGTCCAGTCAATGAGGGTTGTAGAGTGCATGGAATATGCAATAATTTATGACTTCATAGCTTCGTTAGAATAGTTAGAAGGTAAACATACTATAAGTCCCCGGGGGGTGAGCTTAACGATTGGGGGAAGGGGAGAAGGTCACATTTTTTGATTTTTCGATAATATCTCGAAATCGGTAGGCTCTAGAAAAATGTGCTAATAATCAAAATTAAAGCTCATTAAATTTCCTATAAAATTAATTATATACATATTCGTCGAAATTCCAACAGTTTTCGAGATATACGTTATTAAAAATCGATAATTTTAGTAATATACAAAATGTTTACCTCACTTTTTGTTAAACACTTGCTTCAAATACCAAAAATGTATATATGAAATTAAAGTAAATTTAATACTCTACAATTTCGATTCAAAAATTTTTTCTGAGAAACCATTGTGGAAGGTACTAGAAACAAAAGTTTGACAAAAAGTGAGGTGGCATTTGTTTTTTCCCGAAAATCACCGATTTTCAATAACGAATATCTCGTAAACGGTTAGAACTACGATAAATTTATGTATTATCAATTTTATAGGAAATTTAATTAGCTTTTATGTTTATTTAAACATATTTTCCTAGAGTCAACCGTTTTCGAGATATTATCGAAAAAAAAAAAACATTGAACTTTTACCCTCCCCCCACCGTTAGCTCACCCCCCAGTGGTGGGGACTTTTAGTATGTTTTCCTTTTAACTATTCCTAACGAAGCTATGAAGTCAAAAATTATCGGATATTCTATGCACTCTACGTCCCCTCATTTCAGCACTCATTGACTGGATTATTTTTATTTTTGTAATAAAAAAGAGTTGAAACCTAGTAGTCCAGTCAATGAGCGCTGAAATGAGGGACGTAGAGTCCATGGAATATGTGATAATGTTTTTCTTCACAGCTTCGTTAGGAATAGTTAGAAGGTAATACTAAGGTAACATTTGTTTTTTTCCCCAAAACTACCCATTTTCAATTACGTTTATCTCGAAAACCGTTATAATTTCGACAAACTTATATATAATAAATTTTATATAAAATTTAATTAGTTTTAATTTTGATTTCAAATATATTTTACTAGAGTCAACCGTTTTTGAGATATGATCGAAGAACCAAAAAAAATGTTTCTACCCTTCTTCTTCTACCCTCCCCCCACCATTAGCTCATCCCCCAGGGGCGGGGACTTTTAGTATGTTTATCTTCTAACTACTCCTAAAGAAGTTGTTAAGTCAAAAATAATCGGATATTTCATGCACTCTACAATATGTTTATTGTGCCTGGCATAAATGTATTAAGTTAAAGATGGGCAAAATTAAGTTTTTCTAACATTTCCCGGGAAAACATTTCAAAGGAATTCATTATTTATTTGATCGTGATTTATATCCTAAGAAGTATAACACATTTTTTCTTTCAGTGAAAAATAAAACATTAGGAACATTATGATTTTGCAGTGGAAAACAATTACGAACACAATATCATAATCGGATAAATTGACCGAAAAAATATTTTAAATGGGGAACTCCAATTCTACTTGATAGTCAAGCCATCTTAAAACTAACACATTACTATATTTTTCCCTTACATTTTTTCATTCGCACATGTCACTAATCCAATAATTTGCAAATTCGCCGTAAATATATGTGTTAGCTGGTCTGATAGGAATGAGGAAGCATTGTATTCAACATTACCTCCTCGTTATTATAACAAAAGCAAAAAATATTATTTGAGCAGATCTCTTGTCCTGCTTCTTTCAGCCATCTGAGTGTTTATCCGGTGATGTCAGTCGTTTGTATGTATCTGTTGTTATGTCTATGAAGTCTTTCAACAAACTTATATTATAATAAATTTTATAGAAAATTTAATTAGTTTTAATTTTGATTTCAAATATATTTTTCTAGAGTCAACCGTTTTTGAGATATGATCGAAGAACCAAAAAAATTGAACTTATACCCTCCCCCCACCGTTAGCTCCCCCCCCTCTCCCCCCCCCCCCCCCCCAGGGGCGGGGACTTTTAGTACGTTGACCCTTTAACTATTCCTAACGACGAAGCTATGAAGTCAAAAATGATTGCACATGTCATGCGCTCTAAAATGTGTTTATTGACTGGACTACTTATAGTTTTACACAATATATTCGAACAAAACAAACGAAGGCAGAGTTCTAAGGCACACTTGAATAACCTCAAGCACAAACAGCTGATCAGGATTTCAATCATGCCTTCGCCTCCAGATTTTCTCATAGACCGATTTGTTAAAAAAACAAAACAACAACATACAAATTCAAAACTACAGTGATTTTTTGAATATAAAACTATTTTCTATTACCTACTGAATAGTAATATGCTACTATTTTCCTTCATATTAAACTATTTGAAATATCAATAATAATATTAAGGAAGACTACAAGCTTGATAAACAAGAAGTCTGGGAAAGAAGAATCCTCAGAAACATTATGGGTGCTTTTCGAACTGAAAGTAGATGGAGACTTCGAAGTAATGAAGAAGTTTATAAGAAAGCAGAAAAGATCGTCACGAAATAAATTTTAACCCGCTCAGGAGGGATTCGAACCCACGACCTCCTGGTTACAAGCACTCTGAGACCCTCGCTCCAACTCACTTGGCCATCGAGTCCCCAATCTTATATATGTTTTAATATTTTACCAGATGTTATTGCAGAAACGTTCTTCGGTTTCTTTTTCGATCAAAATATTTTTTGAAATGACCTCTGAGAATTGGTTCTCGACCGCGATCCTTTAGACATCTATAGGTTTCGCAAGATCTATACTCCCTTAGCGCACCTCAGTGTTAGATATAACGTTTATGAAATCGTTGGCCGCAGATACTAAAAATGTCGAAATCGATACATTGAATCATAAAACGATCGATTCTAGAATGATCTGTGAATATCTTGAAGCATGTTGTAAAAATATAAATATTTATATATCGACTTAGCAATTCAGACGAAGGTCGCTGTAATGAGCCTGCGACTTCAATTAGGAGCTCTACATTCTTCTTTTTCATTAAAATGTATGACCAGGTCTTGAAATTATTTTCAAATGATTTCTTGAATGTATTATGTTCTCGTTCCTAGAAAGCAAGTTATTTCTAGAGGTGTGTTAAATTAATTAATTCAAAATTTCTCAGAGCTTTATCTTAAACTACAAGATTTGTTTTGTTTCATCTTTTGAAGAGTTTTAAATAATTGTATTGAGAATTAAAACTCCATTATTGATCAAGAGAGCTCTTAATTGTTTTATTTTAGATCTTGAGTTAAAAAAATGATATCGACATGATTCTTGCACTAAAATGTTCCATTTTTGAGCCCAGCTTTAATAAAACATATTGCAGCTTGAATGGTTTTTGTTTGGATGGATTAAATACTAAAAAAAATTTTATATCTTCAAGAAAATTCTAATTCTAGTCTAATCTAATCCAATTCTAGGACGTCAGATTCTAATTTAGCACCCTCAAAAACATTGAAAAACGTTTATGCAATACAAAGGAAAAATATCATTTCTCCCTCCCTCTCTTCAATGGGGATAAAATTTCTAAACCAATTATTGGTAATTTTTTTTTTTTTAATCACCATTACTTTGTTACGTAATTAAACTTGATTGGTATCACTGCAAAAAGGAAAGCCACAGCTTTCTTTTGATGAATATAAATGCAAAATTCGATGAACAAGAATCTATTTGATAAGTTGGAAAATACATTTTGATTTTTAACTTGGCTTTGAAACCAAGGAAGTTAGATGAAACCAAAGATCTTTTCGGTAAAAATATAAAATCGATACGTTTAAGCGTCAACTGTAATTCAAGTTTTCGTAAATTTTAACAAAAATTGCTTACCAGATAAATTTTGAAGGTTACGATTTTTTTTTTTTTTCTATTTGGATGAAATTTCGTATTTAAGGGTTCTGTTGAATGCTAAATTACAATCTTGTGTCATTTTTTGTGTACAAAATTGTAGAAAGGTTGTATAGAAATATTCGTATTTGTGAAACTTGTTTTTTGTATTTATTATGCTGATAGTAAGACATTTTTCCACCTTCCTGCATCTGGTGGCTCATTATTAGGTACCGTTACACAAGGATGTCTCCAGACCGTACGCGTGCCCAGAATACCTTTTATCGATTCTAACCTTCTTCCGATTTATTTCGGTGTTTTAATCGGTACTTTTCGAGGGGAAAGGTTATTCTCCTTCATGTAGAAACTTTAAATCCCGTGTTCAAAGTAATATTAACTTCTTTTTACCTTCTGATATTAAAATGAAAAATAAGAAAATACCAAAATATAAGACCCTGAATGTTGAATTAATATTATGTTAAATCAGAATTAATATCATGTTAAATCACAAGTAATGTTAACTTCTTATAAACTTTCTGATACTAAAATGATAAATAAAAAAATAATTAGGTGGCAATAAGAAAATCTCAAAATATAATACACTAAATCAAAGTTAAATTAATGTTGTACTAAATTAGAATTCATATAATGCTAAATCATCAGTTATGCTCACTTCTGATAAACTTGTTAGATGTTAATAACGTGTAAATAACAATCAACAATCAATTCTCATCTTCTGCTATATTTCCTCAAGGGAAGTGGAAATAAGAAAATATTAAATCTGTGATATACTTTCTCACATTTATTTTTAGATCGATATGTTTTATTGAATTAATAATACAATCTGTCTCACTTTAGGGCAATAAGTAATATGGACAACGAAGACTCCATTCACAAACTAAGCATACTGAAATTTTCTCACTTAAATTATATAAATATAAATCCATTATGAAACTCATGTTGTTAACTTCTATTTCAGTTTTTCACATTTAGCAAGACTGAATATCAATATAACACAATAAACAACACAATCCAAGCTTAAACTGTAGAAGTGATTGTTTACATGTGAGATTATAGGAAAGAACTATCGATAAATGTAAACTCGAATTGAAGCGTAAGGATCGAACTGGTCGGTGTAGTGCGGATCAGACCGATCTTGTGCGCCTTTCCGATCCTTACGGACTGGTCGGTGTAGTAGCCCAGTCAATAAAGGTTTCGTGTCGCAACTAATTAGGGGAAAGCTGAATTTTTGTAGGGTGTTAGTACATAAAGTATACACTAAAAAAACACAAAGTCCCGACCCCCCACCCCTCTTGCTGTCCCCCCCCCCTACCCCTTCAGCAACATTACAAGTACAGAACTCTGGTTATATGCCGACAGCTCGAAACCTAATTATACTATCGGAGTGTTCTTTTTTTTAATTTTATTTCTAATAATATTACAAACAAATTATGTTATATACACTTGTTATGTAGATAGCTTAGTTTCGTCGTAATACCTAATCATATACATAGCTTTAAAATGATGTGTCTCATAACGCATAACATTAAAACGATGGCTTCATAGAGAGCGTTGAAAGAGTAGTGGACACTGGTGCGCCGGTCTTAGCAGGGCCGTGCTGAGGTGCACAAACGCATGTACTGCTGTTCATGATCTTTGTGTTTTTTTAGTTTATACTTTATGTACTAACACCCTGCAAAAATTCAGCTTTCCCCTAATTAGTTGCGACAAAGGCCAATTTCTTGCTTTCATTGACTGGGCTATAGTGCGTGTCAGGCCGGTATAGTGGAGGGACAGGTACCAAAAAGTCTTCCAGAGACTCTGTTCAGCAATGCTTATGCGAAGTGACAGTTACAATCATAACTAGTCTAACGGAAACTATGGTCTGGATTGCAGATTTCCTCCTTTAGTCTAGTTCAGTTTTGAATTAATATGTAAATATAATAAAGTATTTTAATTATATAAGAAGTTCCCTCTCATTGCACCCAAAGCACGTACCCAGGACCGGCCGCCATCGCTCTGTTCAAGGTGACCTATATCCGAGCGGCCTCAATATTCCGTCTTGTTTTCCTTCGCTTCCCCATTTCCGATCATCAAGAGTGATATTTCCGGTACTGGGGCCCAACTTCCGTTTCACAAAAAGTTCTAAATAAATACCTCGAAATGAGTTAGTGCAGTAATTGGTAATTGAGCGGCCATTTGTAGCGAATGATCTCTAACTACCAGCAATCATTGAACTTCGATTAGGAGTTGGTTTAAGATATAGCGGTCGGACTGTAATCATATCAACACGGTCGTTTTCCAAGGTTATAGCCGATATAAATTAAATCGATAATACTATAATACAGTGATGTGTCGGTACATTTTTCGATTCTCGTTGCCGCTACCGGTCCCAAAAAATCGATTCTCGTTTCTCGGTACCGATATATAGGTATATAGGTTAAGATCAATTGTTTTCAAGATTTTTGAGAAAAAGAAAAAAAACTAAGTTTTTGAGAACTATGCAGCTAGCACAGGTCAAAAATCTTTTTTGGGTAGCGCTAAACAAAAGACAATGAATGAAATGAAATGAAATAAAAATAGCCTTTTATTTATGCAAAAGATATTGTATACAGATTCGATAATAAATATTCAGAATATAAACAGGAGAAAAGAAAAAAATATAAAATAAAAATTTTGACTTTTTGTTTAGAGCTTTTGTTCTATAAATATAAATCATATACATTTTTTTTTTCCTTTCTTACTTGCATAGGCCTTCCCTTTGGGGAGTAATAGTCAGCACTTCCCGGACTGACTGGCCCTATTGGGATGTGAGTTCGGTCCACTTCTTCTTCCAAACGTCTCTATCCCTAGCAGCTCTCCACCAGAGGGGTCCTGCCAGCAGCTTCAACGTGTCGCTCCACCTTTTCTTTGGGCGCCCTTTTCCTCTTTTTAGGTCATTAGTCCAGGAAAATAAGGGTTTGCCGAAGAAAAAACTGCGGAACTTTTATTCTCAACGGATCTTTATGTTTTTTGGGGTGCTGAATCCGAATCTGAAGTTTGCTACCACGGCAACCATCGGCTTCATATTCAAGATCTCAAAAAACCGCCAAAAAAACCCGTTATTTTTTTTTTTTTTGGCGTTTTTTTGCGATTTTGAATATGAAGCCGATGGTTGCCGTGGTAGCAAACTTCAGATTCGGATTCAGCACCCCAAAAAACATAAAGATCCGATGAGAATAAAAGTTCCGCAGTTTTTTCTTGAAAACAGCCTTTTGGAGCCTTATTTTCCTGGACTACATATGGAGTCCATTCAGTGACAATTTTCGACCATCTATTTTCTTCACACCGAAGAAGATGCCCAGCCCACTTCCATTTGCTCAGTCTTATCCGCCTGAGTGTGTCTGTGAGCCCTGTTTCTTTCTTGATCTGGGTAGTTCTCACCCTGTCGCTTTTCGTCACCTTCATAATAGATCTTTTAATGTTGTTCTGCCACACCTGGATCTTCCTCTCTTGAGCTTTTGTTAGAGACCACGTTTGAACCACGTTGACCACGGTATCTATAGGTAACCACTGGGCTTATGCAACTGTCAAAGACCCGTCTTTTTAGCTCCATACTTATATTGGCTTTCATAATATGTTTGAGGGACCAAAACTTCCAACCTAGTGCCATTCTCTTCTGGATTTCTTGTGCTCCTCTATCTGCGAAGGATACTATCTGCCCCACATAAAAAAACTCCTCTAGATATTCCAAACTGTAGTTGTTTAGTTGGCATTCTTCTTTTCCTCTATTCGTCATCAGTTTCGTCTTTTCGTAGTTAGGGTAAACTAACTTCCTCTAATTCCACTATTTCCATTAATTCTAGACAAAAGACAATACAATATATTTTATCGATTCTAACCTTTTTCCGATTTATTTCGATGTTCAAGTCATTATTATTGGAGGGGAAAGGTTATACTCCTTCATTTACGCGCAAACCCTAATCCATGTAAATATCAGCTTCTGTTTTACCTTCTGATATTAAAATGAGAAATAAGAAAACAATTTGTTGGAAATAAGAAATTGTCAAAATATAAAACACTAAATCAATGTTAATTAAATTTATACTAAATCAGAACTAATATTATGCTAAATCACAAGTAATATTAACTTTTGAAAAACGTTTTCACATTAAGGAAGTGTAAGTAACAAACTATAAATATATAAAACATAGAATCCTGGTTGAAAGTTATGATGTTAATTTCTGCTATATTATCTCAAGCTAAGTAGAAATAAGAGATGTGTTTCATTGAATTAATAATACAATCTGTCTCACTTTAGGGCAATATGCAATATTGACGACAAAGAATCCATTCATAAAATACTTATGTAAACTGAAAATTTCTCACATAAGGTTATATAGCAATTATAAATATATAAAACACAGGGAATGGGATAGGAGAGAGTAAATAAGAAAACATCAATATATAAACACGAAATCCATTATGAAACTCATGCTGTTAGCTTCTGTTTTACCTTTCTGCATTTAAGAAGACTAAATATCAATATAACAAACTGAACAACACAATCCAAGTTGAAACTGTAGAAGTGATTGTTTACATGTGAGGTTATAGGAAAGAACTATCGATAAATGTAAACTCGAAGTGAAACGTAAGGATCCAACTGGTCGGTGTAGTGCGGATTAGACCGATCTTGTGCGCCTTTTGTCTTTAATATTTACAAAAGTATATATGTTTTATGTTTATTTTTTCATATGTAATACATACTATAGGTATTAATAAAATGTATTTATTTGTGAAAACAAGTGTATTAAAACATAATTCACTCCAGTTTATATTTTAAAATTATAGCTTTTAAAACTGACAGGGGGTAGTTTTGAGTTGTAACTCACAGAATTGAATGCCAATTTGTGTGTGGATAGAAGGGACCTATAATCTAACTTGCCTTAAATCTCGATTTAACGAACCATAAAATCCTTATTTATGGAATTTTATAAAATAAAAAGGTTTTTTTATCAAAAAAATCTTTTAATTTTGAACATCAAAATTTTATCCTCCTCGTAATGGGTAAAAAATCAATATTTTTTTATTTTGATAAAACTTCAAGGGTTTTATGGTGCGTTAAATCGAGATTTGTCAGTTGTTCATGAAAAAAAATTTCCACTTATTTACAGCGGATTTCCTTGAAATTTTGTGATTTTGAAGTTTTTTAGCACCCTAAAGCTGGGTAGTGTCTTGAGCATAACGGAAGTATTTTTATATCAACTAACATACATAACTGCAATTAAACGTGAAAGAATCATTTCTCTATCTTGACTGAGATTTGAAAAAAAAAAATAAATAAATAAATAAAACGTGATTTTCATATTTTATTTTTTCTTTCGGCTCCTAATGTAATGCCCATTGGCGGGTATAACTCTAGTTTTGCACTATTATAGGTCCCTACTACCAACAAACAAATCAGCATTCAAATCTGTGAGTTACAACTCAAAACGTCCCCTTGTGAGTTGAATTTATTTTATAATAAAATGGTTTTACCCATATAATATTGTTCTGTAGCTGACGACTAAAGAGTTTTTGTTATGTATTTTTTTATCGGTTTCGAAAATTTTTAACGCGTGATAAGCGTTTTTAATAAATGTGTGTGCTTAGTTAGTTTTCATAGAAGTATATGGTATATATACTTTTATATACAAAAGTATATATACTATATCTTATATACATGCAGTGGAATCTCGCTTTGTTGTTGCTAAAAGGTGTTCGGATTATAGAGGTCAAGGGAAAATAAACAAAAAATCAGAATAAATGTTGTTTTTAATATACTTAATATATAGAATATATGAGTAATATATATATATTAAAATATTTAACAAGTCTAAATATAGATAAAAAAAAACAAAAAACAATTATCAAAAACTTTATATAGTTGATTGTTTTGATATATTTAACATTTCTTTATAATGCACTGGTTGAAATGTCCAACAACGTCTTCATGTTCACTGCATTGCGTTAGATTTTGATTGTTTTGTTTTTCTTCTTTATTTGTATTTTGTAAAACATCTAGTACAATTTCCTCATTTGTTTTGAAAGTGAATTCATTTTCTTCGCTCCCTTGAATCCATTTGTATTTTGTTTTGTTGTTTATCTTCTAATTAATCATTTATGTATTTGTATATTATTTTTTATTATTTTGAAAACAGTCAATAACATAGATTTTTTTTTTTTTAACTATATGTAAATACGAAAAAATTATAATTAAAAAAAAGTTCTGCTAATTCGCTAGTTCAGATTACTAGAGTGTTCGGATTAGCAAGATTCCACTGTCTATGTTTTATATTTAGTTTCTCATATGTAATAATAATACATCGGTGAAAACGACGCAGCTTGAAGTCTGTTTGAGTGAATTTCAGTGTGATGATTCATATGACTGGATGATTTTGGATGATGGGCACGAAATTTTCTGATTTCTGCACTGCTTTTCCACGGTCTAGAAATTGTAGTAAGATTTTGCTGTATTTTAAACGAGTGTTTAGAGCACTTTAGAAACCCGGCGCTGCTAAAATTCTAAAAATATTAAGTTTATAAATAAGGCTCAAAATTGTAAACATAATTAATCATTCACATTTATAAACATGTTTTGATGCATGTCAAGTAATCATATTTTTTTTTAATACGGTCTTTTTACTTCGTGAACGTCCATTTTGGAAAGGATCATATGTAAATAAATAATTTGCAATCATTTTAACGATCATGATGGCATGATTACATATTATTATTTTTTTATATAGAATCATGTTTCTCATTCATATCCAGGTGCTTGTTGCTTTAGATACCGGTGCCATCGCTGTAAATAGTATGGCGGTGAGCAGTGCCGCCGGGAATGGCGGCCGCGGCCGTGTGGGACGGCGACATATGAAAAGAGCGCCGACGAGTGACAGGAGTACAGGAGCTTGCAGGAGCTACTGCACTACAGCTGGGCACTGACCCCACCCCCACCCCTACCGCTCCTCCCACCCCCGCCCTTCCCCCACCACCGCTAGCTCCTCCCACCTCCTGACCTCCTGGTACTGAGGTGTCACTGACGGCTCTGATCATCGTGATGGACAGCCCCTCCAGGCCGATTTACCCCCACCTCCATCAGCACTCCAACACTCAACATCGATGAGTGTAATATTTATTTTTTCCCCCTGTTTCTTCACACAATTTTTTTTTTTGCCTTTTTATTTTACATGATGTATGGTATGGTGTTGTATGGTATGGTATGATAAACCAGACAGTTATTGACACACTTAGAGAAATATTTGTAAATATTCGTATTATAATTATAGAAAGAATAATTCAATAAAGCTGAAATCAGTTATTGACACTCTATTGATGATATCTTTTAAAATAGGGACAGAATTGATTTACACCATTGAGTTGTTGGATTTAAAATGAATTTTATAAGTTTTTTTTTTTTTTTTGGCTAAATATTTTTATTTATTTTTTCTAATTCTTACTTTGTCACCAATAAACTTATCCATAAAGATCTTAATGTTCCATATGTTGCTGATTTAGCCCACACCAGATACTTATCCTTCCATTGTAAGCTCCATAACCACTCATATCCACTAGTTTCTCAACTTGCTTTCCACTTTATTCCTGATAATCCTCCGAGGTGTCTGAAAAGAAGATGGCCTAGAGACTTTCTAGTGTAGAATTTTATAATTAAGTGCTTCTGATGAGTAGTTCTTTTCAAGTTTTAACATGTTACTGTAATCGTTGTCAATACATTTACTTGATGTATATATTTTGTACAGTTGTAAATTTCAATTAATGTATATAAATCGGAATCGGAATTTTTAAGATATGGTGTCAATAACTGTCTGGTTTACCTTGTATATATGTATAATCTTTGGCTGGGAGTCCCTAAGTTTCCTGTGTAACTTTTTTTTTTTCATTCAAAAATGTAACATTTTGACACGCTCTAGCTCTCTTGGTGTCGCTCAGATCAAAAATTTGACCGAAGTTTTCCGATTAGAAATTTGATGGAGAATATTTTTTGTTATATGACATTTGCCGCTAGAACCCACCGTTTAGGAGCTATATTGATTCTAATGAAAAAAGTCAAGTCAATTTTTTTTACCAGGAAACATTTTTTCACTCTCAAATATGTAATATTTTAACACACTCTAACTCTGTTGGTATTGCTCGGATCGAAAATTTAAAACTGCCATCTTGTCAGATATTTAATGGAAAATACTTTTTGTTATATAAATAACACTTGTCGCTAGAACCAAGCTTTTAGAGTCTATCTATACCAGTTAGAATGAAAAAAGTCAAGTTTTGCCTATATTTTTTAAATTTTGGATCTTAGTGACACAGTGTGTTGGTGTTCCTCGGATCGAAAGTTTGCCACCAGTTTCCTTAGTTTTTACTTAATAATAATAAATAAATTTAAAAGTAACAAGCTATGTATGATATAACATTTTTTTATAAATATCTCTCACCCAACTCCTTTTTAACATTTTAAGGACATTGTTGGGTAAAATGGTTGTGGGTATGTATTGCATAAGTTCATTAAGATGACTTCAAAGTGTACTGTGGAATCTTTTGCAGTAGGTTTGTACGTGTTATTTGGTAATAAGCATTTGTAAACACGTGTACAGAGTTATATTACTTACGTACTAAGAGGCCTGCGTGATTGTACTAAATTGTCTTACCAGAAAAGTCTGTAGTTTCTGTCGTTTTTACAGTTCTGTATATTTGTGAGGCATATGTCCAAATAAGATTTATTTAGTGAGTGTAGGTATTTTTGTCTTAGGTACAATTTATGTCATCCAGTGAGAGAACTAATTGTAAGTAAAATTAGCCGTTGATTTTATGTTTTATGATTCGCCGACATGTACGGGCCCCATGTCAACAAATATTCGGTCAAATATTTGTCTTAGCTTTCCCAGATTGCGAAATTTATTCGTTTTAGCTAAACATATCGTTTGCCATTTTATGAAATTGAATAAATAAATTAAAAACTATAAAAACAAAAGCATCTCTGCCTAAATAAGAGACTAAAAATCTTGTATCCAATCCCTCTTAAACGGTCGACATTAAAACTCCGATGACTTAACACATACACTTATATATTACTTAAACCCATATGGACATACGGCACACAATACGGAAATTAAAAAAATGCGTACCTTAAAAAAATACAAACATTTCCAGTATTCCAGAAATACTCAGACTAATCACGAAAACACCTTGTTACTCTTCAAACCACACACTTCACTCAGATTAACACGTAGCCACAGTAAAGGAACATATACATAACCTTTGTAGACGATTTCACGACAGACTACATGGACATACTAACAACTCATTAATGACATGCCACGACTGGCATACCTGACAGAAAGCTATATTTTCAGAAAGCTAAATGAAGCTGAATGAGAGATTTCCTCAAATAAATCTTTTTTTTTTTTTTTTAATCCATGACAGGAGAAGGTACTGTTGAGTCCTAGTCTCCCTCACGCCTATTAGGCCTGTATTATTACAATATGAGTATATTCCCTTATTATTACATTAATAGTAGCTTAGAATACAAAAAATGGAACGAGAAGAAAAAACTATAAAATAAAATAAATAATTTAACAATTTTAATCGTTTTATTTGGTTTAGTTTAATTTATAGAAGTGATTTGTGCAATCGGTATATTTATTCTTACCTAACTTAAAAAAAAATGGTATAGATCATTTAACTATGTATTTTCTCTATTTCCTTTCAAAGTAACCCTAATAAAGTGTTTTGCATTTGTTATTTTTTGCTGTCCTATTATTGTGATGTTATAATTATCGCGATTATAATAATAATTAGAGTTAAAGAGCGTTATTAGAAATTTAATGTTAGATTTGACATAAAGTGAAATGGGTAAAAAAAAGAAGAACAAATTAATAAAGGGTCACCTGTGCTGTAGTGGTTAGCATAGCAACCTACTAAACCCAAGATCGCGGGTTCGCAGCCCGGCAGATGACCTCAGGATTTTTTAAAGGGAGTAAAAAATCCTTAGCTATGCCGTCCTTCGGAAGGGACGTAAAATGGGGGTCCCGAGCCTGTGCGATGTCAGGTACTCGTTAAAAATCCCTAGCCTAATTATACCTGGATAGGCAAAATTTAGGACTCCCACCGTAGCATCGTCCGATTAGCCATAGCAGCATAAAAGTGACGTTAGATGAAATAAACAAACAAAGCAACAAATTAATAAAAGCAAAACAAAAAAAAACAAAAAACAAAAGAAACAAGTAAAATAGACAGATGGATATATTAATGGCGTAATTCACCCTATCCTAAGAAACTAGAAATCGCAGTTTGATGTAATATTATTCATTATATTGAGAAATCGCAATTTTTTAAATTTTATTTCATTGATGTAACGAAGTTTAATTTTCTGTAAATAATTTTATGTAAGGCCATGTGTTGATCAGTACTGTCCTGATTAGATAGTATCTTTTCGCTCGTAAAACTTTTAATGAATCGGTTTATCGCTTATTTGCGAAAGAAGTGATGCATCTTCACAATATCGTGTTTTGTTGGTTTATGACTCCTTTTGTTTTTATTTTAATTACTTTTTATTACATACAACAATCAAAGGCGACAAGTGATTGCGCTGTAGTCTACATTTATCTCCATTCCACGAATTATAAAGTAAATATCCACATATTAGAGTAAACAAAAATATGATGCAACTGAAGAAGAAAAAATTTCATTTACTTGGGGTCACTTGTAACCGCAGATAATGATACCTCAAAAGAAATCGAGAGGAGAGAACTCATTGCCGACCGATGTTACTTAAATGGGTAGATCTTTCAGAAGTAAATTTCTATATTTAGCCTATATATATATATTTAGCCGACTACCATGCTACGATTATATAAGGCACTGATAATAAGATCAGTACTAACTTAGGGTTCGGAATCATAGGTAGTCTCTCGATCGGATGAACGAAGCCTATTGGCCTTCGAAAGAAGAATTCTGCAGAGTATTTATGAACCAAATGTAGGCGTCTTAGGAGAACCAGACATAGTGAGACAAATGAGACTGGGAAGATTGAGGTGGGCCGACCATGTTGTTCTTACGTCGGAGGAGCAGAGGAAGACCACAGGAAGAAGAAGAAGAGCAGAGGAAGACCCCGACATAGAAGGATAGCCGGTGTAGCCGAGGATGGTAGAAGTATTCTGGGAATCAAGGATTGGAGGAGAGATGCCTATGAAGAATAGGTTGGCGGAAGTTATTGGAAGATGCCAGTGGCTAGTAATGGTCTGTTGATCAAATGGAAGAAGAAGAAGAAAAAATTGGATACAGTACATAAATAATATAACACATTCATTTTAATTTACATAATTAACATTCAGAGTGAAAATTTTCTAACCAGCTTCTCCCGCATTGTGAGTGGTCTCGTTGGACTACAGAGATCCTGGCCAACATTACGGACATGAGAAGGGAAACTGGCCATTTTAAGGACTCCATTGTCGAAATTTTCATTGACCTCTCGAGGCCAGTGATGTGTGAATGAAACTGGATACAGATCGAGCAAGTTTTGGATGACTAGAAAGCTTTTGGATCGAATATTGAAAATTTTTTTAATGTACCGTCAAGAGCATAAGGGATACTAAGGTATTTTCACGGCTATGAGATGTTTGAACTAAAGTATGTTTTTATTTAAAAGTAGTTGGTGGAAAATGTTACATTATCTCCACTGGATGATCTAAAACTCAGATATTTTAAATCGTCTTATTCGTAACATTAAGATTTTTTGTAACGTCGGCAATATTTATTGATATTTATATATTTATTAAAATTTACAACTGTACAAATATATACATCAAGTAAATGAGCTGATAACGATTACAATAATATGTCAAAACTTGAAAAGAACTACTCATCAATAGCACTTCAATAAAAATTCTACACAAGAAGGTCTCTAGGGAAGCTAATGGATTTGAGTGGTTATGGAGCTTACTATGAAAGGATAAGTGTCTGGTTTGGGCTAAATCAGGAACATATGGAACATTAAGCTCTTTATGGATAAGTTTATTGGTGACAAAGTAAGGAGCATTGAGGATTTTTCGAAGGATTTTAGATTGTAAGGATTGGATACGTGATGAATTGGATGGTTTAGAAGAGCCCCAAAACTCAACCCAGTACGTCCAAATAGGTCTAATCACAGTCATGTATATGGGTCTTTTGCAATGAATTGGGAACTTTAAACGTTTGTGTAGTAAATGTTGAAGTAGTCACTTGAACTACGAGCAGTTTCTTGTTGCTTTAGTCATGCAATATAAATTAAAATTTATTTTTAATTGCTGTATATCTACGACTGCAAACCCCAACATCCTAAATCATTAATATAATTGCATTTACAAAATTACCTTTAATTGTTAGAAAATCTTACTGTTTACTGTAATATATTCGTTACCTTAAATGTAACCCTTATACAAGACATTACAAGAATATTTACAATTCAAAATACTTACATTGAAGTGAAGTCACTTGTTTTTGGCCGTGCCTTCTGGTTCGTGGTCTGCATAGGCAACCCAGCATCACCTTCCAGTTTTGCGTTCGCATTTAACTGATCGCAAAATGGAGTTCCAAATCCTTGCAAATAAATATTCTTCGGCTTACTTTATTTTTTTAACAGAAATGCTCTTTACTCCTAAAATTAACATTTTTAATTTTAAATATGGAAAAAACATGTTTTGAAGGAACACGGTTTGATGAAATAAAAAAGGGAAAAACACTGTTTGAAATGGCTATGTTTTATTTTACAAAAGTCACTGTTTGCCCTAAAATACTCAAAATAAAAATTATAATTACATAATAGATGACGTATGTTTATGACACTCATAATTTTCGGGGAATATTTTCATTTTCTTAACAGTCACTATTTTTTTAAATTTTAAATATGGACAAAACACGTTTTGAAGGAACACAGTTTGATGAAACAACAAAGGGACAAAACACTGTTTGAAGTGGCTATGTTTTATTTTACAGAAGTCACTGTTTGCTCAAAAGTAGACAAAATAAAAATAAAAATAATTATTTTTGTTACAGTAACATTTTATTTTTTAAATATACTTACTTTTTATGAATAGAATATAGATATTAGGTTACCTGTATTCGTTTTATTTATTTAATTTTTTTTTTTTTTTAATTTACTATAATATCTAAACAATATAATTTCTATACATAATCGTTTTTCTTAACGGACCTATTTCTAAAATTGTTTTTTCCTAATTCCTTATATTCAAGGTAGTTATTTTGATCAGAATATATCCATAACGCAAAGACCGCTTACGTATTCATTTGCTCACAAAGTTGTGATAAGATGCCAAGCTTTGGAGAGTACCTTCCTACATTAGTGGTGTACGGCCAAGACATGTTTTGAACGTAGGGAGTGCATTGCATTCCAACTGCGATAACCACGGCACTGCGAAGGTCCCTTCATGCACGTACCTTAGATGTCTTCCTTATTATGCTTTACTTCTCAAGTTTCTTATTGGTACGATAATAATTCATATATTTTATGCTTAAAAGGCTTCTAGTAAAGCAGGAAGCACTCAGTCATTTTATTTATTTATCGCCGCAATCATAAATTTATATGATACCTTATTCCTATTTAAAACATAATCGTATATTTCCAATTTGTCTATTATCTATAAGCCACTCTCATAAAAGTCACTATATGCTATTTTCTATATCCATTATTCTAATGTATATATTACATTTTTTTTTTTTTCATTTCTTGATATTTACAACTGTACAAAATAATATACAAGAAGTAAATCTGTTGACAGTGAATACAATGGCATGTAAATAACTTGTGAAGAACTACTCAGTTGTAGCACTTCAATAAAATCTACACTAAAAGGTCTCTAGGCCATCTTCTTTTCAGGCGCCTCTGAGGATTATCAGGGATGGAGGTGGAAGCAAGTTGGGAGACTAGTGGATTGGAGTGGTTATGGAGCTTACTATGGAAGGATAGGTATCTGGTTTGGGCTAAATCAGAAACATATGGAACATTAAGATCTTTATGGATAAGTTTATTGGTCACAAAGTAAGGAGCATTGAGGATTTTTCGAAGGATTTTGGATTGTAAGGATTGGATACGAGATGAATTGGATGGTTTAGTAGAGCCCCAAAGCTCAACTCCGTACGTCCAAATAGGTCTAATCACAGTCATGTAAATGAGTCTTTTGTAATTAATTGGGAGCTTTGAACGTTTGTCTAGTAAATGTTGAAGTAGTCTGTAACGACGGGATATATTACATTTCAAATGATTTCTTAACTGTAATACACTCCTGGTAAAAAATATTGCAACACCGATAATTTTCGAGATTTTCTTGATTTTGACATTAATCCATACTTTGTTTATATTATACTGGCTTCACCCGCTCTCATAATTAAAGAACGTGGATAATTTTAATTAATAGTTGAAGTTTTGTTTATTTATCGATAAAAACTTGTAGCATGCAATTAATAAGCATTATTTCCTCAATGATATTATCACGCATAGGAGTAATATTTAACCTGGTTAAAATTGCACAAATTAATTGCAATTACAAGATTACGTCAAATTATAATTAGACATCCAATTTTTAATTTTAATGTATGTGTTGGTAATCCAGATGGACAGGATCTATTAAGAAACTTGTATATTGAACTGCATTTTCAGTGCTTACAACAAAAGACCCAAGAATCATATATTGAAACACAATATCAAAAAGCAAAGGATCGACATTTTGATTTGGTTACAATTTTTATTCGGCAGAAATAATTTTATTGAATTCATCTGGTTCGATTTTTAATTTCTAACCATAAAAGTTTATGACAGTGTGGCAACACTTGTTTCTGCTACTCAACACTGTACATTTAAATTTTTACTATCTTTAACTTTTCAGTTGGAAACCTTCCTAAAATTACGAAAATAATGTAGTTAAAATTTAGTATAGATTGGTTCAGTAGTTTTATAATTTCAAACTCTGTGGCAGTATGGGCACCAGCCCATATATTTTCGAGTTTTAAACTATACTGGCATACATACATCGCACAACGTATTTATATATATATATATATATATATATATATATATATATATATATATATATATATATATATATATATCAAAATTATATTTTGTCGACCCTTAGAAATTATATAATTAACTGTTTAACAATAATCGGGTTTTTGGTCCTTTATATTTAACAATATTTTGTTCATACAATTTTATTATTTATCCATATACATATTTTATTTCTTCCTTCTCCTCTCTCCTCTCTTTTTGACGTTTCGACCCCTTATTTAATGGGGTCCTCATTAAGTAAGTACCCTATTATTAAGTACCCTGGTGTCTGAGCTGGCAAGCACTTGCTGCAGGAGTCGGTGGGCTTACTGGCCTGGAGTTTCGGGGTACCCAGTTTTTGTTCTGAGGAGGACCCCATTAAATAAGGGGTCGAAACGTCAAAAAGAGAGGAGAGAGGAGAAGGAAGAAATAAAATATGTATATGGATAAATAATAAAATTGTATGAACAAAATATTGTTAAATATAAAGGACCAAAAACCCGATTATTGTGTTAACAGTTAATTATATATATATATATATATATATATATATATATATATATATATATATATATATATATATATATATATATATATATATATATTTTATAACAATTTAATTGAATTAAGCAAATTTTGTTATTAATCTTTAGCTCTATACAACACCATATCTTTGTAACTTTTCTTGAATAGCGATCGCCACCTGTCGGTCAATTTTCAAACTTCACCTTTTATATAATAGCATATATATATTGTTTATCAAATGGGAGACATTAGGGATTAGACACATCATTGTTATTCACTATTTACCAACAAACGATGGAATTTTGGTTTATTCATTTCAAATTTCCTTTCAGTTTATGATTATGATGTTTAGCTTTGTTCTCTATTTTCTCTTCAGTCTTATAAAAATTAATTTCATTCACAATGAATCGTTTCAGCCACGATGATTCGGAAAGACTCTCAGGTCTTATTAAATGTAAATAAATAATTTTAATTTTTAATAATAATTATATTAATATATTTATGTTAATTTATTTTAATAAAACTTCAGAACCTTACTTTATTATGAAAAAAACAGACGTTTTTATAAAATTCAAATATTTATAAGTGTTGCTATACTTTTGACGAAGAGTTTTTTATTTCAATAAACAAATTATACAAACGCGCGTCCACTGCATCATTGACTTTCAGTGCTATGTGGGTGCATTAAGTCTGTCTCTTTTTTACCGCATTTCCCAAGATGAAAGATTAGACAAATTATTAAAATGAACTTTAGAACTAGATCGACGATTGGCACTTGTTCTAATTCATTTATTTTCCAAAATGGTAGCTCAACTAGCAAATATCTCCAAGGTGAACGATAAACACTTTTCAATTGGCTTTCTGGATTGAGAGTAGTCATATTTTATTAAAATAACGGTCACAGCTTTGAGGGACATTTCGTACCACAGATAATTTAGTAGTAATTATATGTAGTGTAGGGCCTCGTGGTGGTCTAGTGGTTAGGTTCTTTCTTGGACCTTCAGGTGCAGAAGGCAGTGCTGCTAGGAACTGCCACTATTATCCGTTATAATATTAAAGATTAAATCGGGGCCTATGCCTTTACAATATGTCCTTATATTCTAATTTCCGGCCAGCGCCATGAAAAAGTGACATAATCATAATAATATGTAGTATAAATATGTTCAAAGTTTGAAATTAACTACTAAATGAATCGAAAAGCTTTACATTTAATAAAAAAAAAAGTTATTTCTTCAAAAATTGTTCTTACTCAAACTTCTTGCCTTGATCTCATTAGTTTTATCTTAAACTAACATTCGCTTTCCTTGATTGACAAGGTTAAATAATAAAATAATATTTCTAGATTTCAAATCTCTTTTTTGTTCGGTTTAGAACCTTCTTTTTGAATTTACGTAATTAAAAAAAAAAAAAAATCTATTGGAATTAGTAAATGTATACAAGAAAAAATCTAGTAAATTTGAATATAAAGTTCATAATAATATGTTATTAGTACTTCAATAAAAGTTTCATATGAAGTTCCCGAGCTTATTTTCAGACGCCTCGGAGGATAGTCGGGAATAGAATGGGAAGCAAGTTGAGAGACTAGTGAATTTAGTTATGGAGTTTACTTTTAAATGGAGGGTATCTGGTACGGAACGAATCAATAGCGTATGGAACATTTATGACTTCATGGATAAGTTTGTTTGGACAAATTAAAGAGCATTAAGGATTTTTCGAAGTATTTTGGATTGCAAGGATTGGATATGCCATGAATTAAATTGTTTATTGGAGACCCAGATCTACGTCCAAGTAGGTCAAATTGTAACATGTAAATAAGTCTTTTTTAATTTACCGACTTGAGCGTTTGTTTAGTAAATGTTGAAGAAGTTTTAAAACCACATCAGCATTTTGTGTGAACGAGTCTTATATGTGAATTCCAAGTCCAGTTGGATGGAGTCCCTAGTAGCGGATCAGTTCAGCAGGGATCAGTGGAATATTAAACAGTAATACCGATATTTCGTATCCTGATAAATCGTGTATCCCGATAATACGTAAGAAAGTTCTAGCCCCTTGGAAAAATCTCGGTTATCGGTATAAAACTAATCCTCTTGGTATAGCGTATTTTTTCCCTCCTAGGTCGATAAAACGTCCTATAATTTGTATTTTGAATTAGAATTGGGGTTTTCCAGGATTTTGTTTGTTTACACGGAATGTTGCCGACTCATTGAGAATTGTTCGATTCAGTGTTTATTATGGCCCAAAAAAAAAAATAAAAACATCTAATCTCGCTAATCCGAACTGATTCTTGCTAGGTGTTCGGATTAGCGAAAAAAACGGATTATAAATGTTAGGGGGAAATAAACTGAAAATAAGAATAAACGTGGTTTTTAATATATGTAATGTGTATATATTTATGAAGTGAATTTGAGAATAAAGTCTCAGACGGAAGGATTATTTTATTAGAAGATAAACAACAAACCTTTGACGGAGTTATTTATTCAATTTTTTTTTTTATTAATTTGAAAACAGCCAATAAAATAGATTTAAATAAAAATTATTAATTATTAATTATTAAATTTTAAAAAATAGTTCCTCTTACTCGCTTGTTGGGATTACTGGAGTATTTGGATTACCGATGTTCGGATTAGCGACATTCCTGTGTACTATATTTAAATACAGTGTTTGTATATAAATGCATGTATATAAATATAATAAAAATAAATAGAATATGTGGAATAAATTTAAAAAATACATAGTACATATATATGTATGTTATTAAAAAAATGAAAGTAAATTAATACTTCCGGTATATTGGATTTTGAATATTTGCACCTGATGTATCATAACCTCGCTATAGTGTGTATATCGATGTTTCGCTAAAAGGAGCGCAAAGGCAACTGTTAACGCCATTAATAAACTGTATTTTTTATTTATGGTGGTTGTATTAACTTGTAATCCGTCTTGAATTAATAGACAATATATAATTGGTGAGGTAAGCGATATAGGAGGTCGCTGCTGCGGCTGTAGGCTTTGGCTGCCGTTACCTAGCAACGGCCATATGATTGTTAGCCCGACTTGATAATTAGTTGTTTGGAGTGCGATACAAGATGGCGAATAGTAAGCGTCATTGTTAAGACGCCGTATCTTCTTAAAGATTGTTTCCATCGAAGCCACCTAGATCATAGACATCTCGTTGCGGCTGTGGACCAGTATTTTTAAGCCTATTGATACAATACAAAATTAAAATTAATGCAACCACCGTAAATAAAAAATACAGTTTATTGTTATGATGTTAACAGCAACAAACCCACATGATAGAAGTAATTTTCAAATATAATTAAATAATATCGGCTTTATGTATTTATTTTATTTTAAAATGAAATGAAATGGGACTCCATTGACGTTACTCCCCTAGCAGACAATGAAGCTACCCTCCCAGCCAGAGGGGGCGTGGCGGTGGCTGTCGATCAAAGCCGATCAGAGCGCTGGCTGACACCTCGCTACCAGGAGCCCAGCCAGTGGCAGGAGCTAACTGTTGCCAACTAGCTTCCTCCAGTCATCTCTATCTCAGAGCCATCTTATTGGCTCATCAAGTTTCCTGGATAAAACAAAATATTTATGAATAATTTTCATTCTTAATATTATTTTTATTGATTTCTTATTGTAAATATTGTGTGAATGGATCGCATATTACACTATTACTTATCGTCCACTTTGAGGCAGATTGTAATACTTTTATAAAAGATTAATCAAAATATAAGAAACATAGAAATTGATTTGGGAAAAGAAAACAGTTGAAGATGAAATTGTAAGTACCGTCCTCTCTCGCCCCATACGTATAGGATAGGAGATTGTATCCTATACGTATGGGGCGAGAGAGGTACTGGTTCACCTAAACTGGCAGATTACTGGTTGTAGAGGAAAAAAAAAAAAAAAAATTATGAAATGTATTTTTATTATTTTATACAACACTAAACGATTATAAAAATTATTAATATTTAAAACCTATTCAGAAGAAAGAAAAGTGGTATTCAACATTTAAAGGGTAGGTAAAAGCTAGTCTAGTTTTTTTGCCTAAACGAGGGCTTAGGAAAATAGAAATAATTAATGGACAATCACCAGTCCTTTCAGGTTTATTGCAACTGTTTATTTTTGTAATTCAAAACTAATAAAAAAAAAATAATAGCTGAGTTACTTTCAAGCCATGTTCAAATACATGCATATTGGATCTCTCTTTTTGAATTATCCAATATATGAGATAATTTGTTTAACCAATAAAACCTATATTTTTTACTGTAAAATATTATTTTTCCTTTATTTATTTTTTTTTTAATATATTTTCCATTCATGATTAAGATATATAATATATTATTTTTATTTTTAAAACACCCAGTGCTTCTCGTATACCCATTTTTACAATCCAAAATTCTCAATGCTTCTTATTATGTCACAAACAAACTTACCCATAAAGATCTTAATGCACCATGTTGCTGATTTGGCTCACCTATCCTTTCATTGTAAACTCTATACCCACTCGAATCCATTAGTCTCTCAACATGCCTCTCACTCAATTCTCGAGTCCTCTGAAAAGAAGATGGCCTAGAGAACTTCTAATGTTGAACTTTTATTGAAGTGCGGCAAGTGAATAGTTAATGACTTATGGTTATCTTTTTCCTAAAATTTACTTTTTGTGTATAATGTATACTGTTGTTAATATCAAAAAATAGATTTTTTTTTTTTTTAAATATATTAAAAGTACCTTAAATTAAAGTGAATTAATTTCTGATGAATGAATAGCGTGGTTACACAGTTCGTTGCTCTCTTTGCCCTTAATGTTTGCAAAACATTACTGCTCTTAAATCACAAAGGCAGTTGTTAAACACGTAACTTAAACGTTAGACTGGTCATTCTTTATGCCAGTGTTGCCAACCATAGATTAAACAGTGAGGCCTGGAATAGGTGCTACCAACTTAGAGAAAGGAGGGTGAGGTCACTTTGCTGATCAAGGCTCTCTTCGTTTCTTTCTCTCTCTCATTAACTAATTAATAGTCTTAACTGTCTGATCTCATTATCTCTAATAGTGGATTAAAAAAAAAAGGAATGATTAGTATTACTTATAGGCGACTATGATAATCGAGCAACAATGTTCGCATTTTAAATCCTGAAAAATTATGTATACACTAGCACCCCGCTAGTCGCGGCTTCGTCCGCTCTCATAAATAAGGATCTTAGATAATTTTAACTAATAATTAAGTTTTATTTATTTATCGATAAAAATCTTGGGTAACGGTTCGGATCGGCGACACCAACCCCTAAACCCGCTCAGAATACCTTTTATCGATTCTAACCTTGTTCCGATATATTTCGATGTTCTAGTCGCTGCTTTTAGAGGAGAAAGGTTATTCTCCTACATTTACTGAAAAACTCTAAATCCCTGTTCAAAGTAATATTAACTTCTGTTTACCTTCTAATATTAAAATGAGAAATAAGAAAATATTAAAGTGGAAATAAGGAAATATCGAAATATAAGACACTAAATCAATTTTGAATTAATATTAATTTAATCAACAATTAATATACTACTGAACCACCAGTAAAGTTAATTCCTGATGAACTTTCTCTCAGAGAAGTGAAAATAACAAATTATAAATATAAAAAAGACAGAATCCTTAAGTATTTATTTGGCATAACTCCTATTTATTTAACATTTGTAGCTACATGTTTCGGTGATAATGTTCCATCATCAGGCTTCTAATTTTTTTTTAAAACACATTAATCTATAACATTATACCAATAGTTCTACAATTATATAGTAATGTGTCATTTACCTCTTAATCTATGATTATTTTCACATTGTCAATTCTCCATGTTATAAGCCATTATATAATATAAGACAGAATCCTAGTTGAAAGTGAAGATGTTAATTTCTGCTATATTTTCTCATGGGAAGTGGAAATAAGAAAACATAAAAAAACCTGTGATATACTTTCTCACATTTATTTATAAACTGATATGTTTTATTGAATTAATTATACAATCTGTCTCACTTTAGCACAAAAAGTAATATGGATGACAAAAAATCCATTCACAAAATATGTATACTGAAATTTTATCACTGAAATTGAAACAACAAATACAAATATATAAAACACCAAATCCATGTACAAATAAATCTTGTTAAGTTTCATAACACTTTTACAAGTTGTAAATTTTATCACTTAAATTGATAGAACAAATATAAATATGTAAAACACCAAATCCATGTACAAATTAATCTTCTTAAGTAACACTATTAACACTAAGATTAGATGAAATAAGAAAACATGAATTTATAAAACACTTAATCCTTTATGAAACTCATTTTGTGAACTTCTGTTTCACTTATTTAGATTTAAGAAGTCTAAATATCAATATAACAAACTAAACAACACAATCCAAGTTGAAACTGTAGAAGTGATTGTTTACATGTGAGGTTATAGGAATGAACTATCGAAAAATGTAAACATGAAGTGAAGCGTAAGGATCGAACTGGTCGGTGTAGCGCGGGTCAAGCCAGTTTGGTGGTGTCGCCGATCCGAACCGTTACCAAATCTTGTATTGAATCATGCAATTGAGCATTATTTTTCCAATGATATTTCCACGCATAGCTGTAAATTTTAACATGTTACCATTGCGCAGATTACGTGTTCGAATATTATGTGTAAGGTTATTCTTACAATTATTAATAATAAGGTGAACATATAATTGATTTTACTTTATTTTGTCCGGGCGCCGTAATATAATTAATGAAAAATGGCTTTTCATAAAATGATATAATAAAAAAAATACAATTTCAATCCAAAATTAGTTAAAGTAAAGTTTACACACAAAAATTCAATACTTAAATAAGCTATTTTTTATATAATTCAAATTTAATCAACTCCCTGGCCAAAGAATCTTAATACAAAATGTACAAACATACCTCTTAATTACAATAAAAACAATAATTATTAAATTGTCTTGTTAAATACATCGCCAATTCTTCTCATAAACTACATTTAAGTACATTTCAATCAACATAACAAAAAAAACACTCATCTTATTATCACAAACATGTTTCACTTTAACTGCCTGCACACACCATGTGGCCCCACACATCCTGTTCCCTCCAAAACACTGTCCCCCCACTCCCCTATTCTATGTATTGCCAACTAAATTTATTGTACAAATTAAATTTTAAACGAATTTTACAAATTACACTTTTTCTTTAGATGTTATCAATATAATTTACATTATTCTTACCCACAATTATATATAAAATTAATTATAAACAAAAAATTATATAACAGTTAGCTCAGTTATATGCAACCATTTTTCATTATTTAAACAAATTTAATTTACTAAATAATTTTCTTAAATTTATTTATTTTGAATTATTTAAAATTTCTATATGAAAATAGACAAAATTTTAGGCCCTTTACATATTCCCCCTCTTTGCTAAAAAAAAATTTGAAATTAATGAAGAGGTTTGAAAATTTTTTTTTTTTTTATGTCAGCAATATACTAAATTTCACCAAGAAGAAATTTGTTAATTCTTTTTTTGACGTATATAAATTTCTTTTTAAACCCTTTATGGCTGTTTGAACATTTTAATTTATATAACCACCATAACCATTCTGAAGTATATTTGCTCCAATTAAGTGGAATTTGAAACTCCATCATATGCGTATTCAAACCTTTATTTGAAGCATATTTTAATTTTTGATTATATTCAAAGAAACCAGATTTTTTTACTTTTTGAAATTGAATGATATTGGTATATTTATTTCTACGAACCATTTGACAGTTTAGCACTTCTTCATTTTCATCAAAGTCATTGTTTATGTTTTCACTAATGTCCTCTTTTTTTACTTCTTCTTTTTCCACTTCATTTAATTTATCAACAATTTTACTTTCACACACTTGTTAAATTTTACATATCACTTGTAAAATTTTGTTCAGATTCCATTATTTCTTTTTCTTTGTTCATTTTACTTTCTTCATATTCCATTAATTTTTCATTTTTCAATTCTTTTAATAAATTTTCATTTTCCTCAAATTTTTTATTTGAAATCATTTCAGTTTCCTTCTTCACTTCTCTCAACTTTTCATCTACTTCTCTTTCATCTTCTTTTCTATATTCTTCCACTTTTATTAACATTTTGTTTTCAACTTCTTCAATTTTTTTTATTTGAAATCATTTCAATTTCCTTCTTCACTTCTCTCAACTTTTCATCTACTTCTCTTTTATCTTCCTTTCTATATTCTTCCATTTTTTTTAACATATTTTTTTCACTTTCTTCAAATCTTTTTATTATCTCATTCTTATTCTTTTCATTTGTTCTATTCATTTCTATTATCATTTTAATAATTTCATTATCTATTGTCTTAATCATTATCTACTGTTCATCATTCTTTTATATAAACGCTCAACACTGCAGTTGAGCGTTCGTCCCCATTTCCCATAGGCTAGTTTTCTGATCATCAACATCAAAGTTATCTTGCTGCATTACTTGATCATCAGCAAATAGTAGAGTTCTTTGTGTACCATTGTTTCAGACATCTTTAAACAAATAGGTATTTTAAAAAAATTTGAGCACAAGCAACATTCTTAGCCTTTAGTGTTTCCAGATTCTTCAACACCAATGTGCCAACTTTTATTTGAAATTTGTTATCCCTATATATTTCTTTTCTTTCGGAATTGATTCCGGAACTACTCCTATTATTTTATTTACCTCCTTCTGGTTGTATTCAAGCATGTTTTCTGATGCTGTTATTTCTTTTGATTCGTTTTCCATCATTTGATTGATAAATACAGACTTTTAGTAGGATACAAGGGTAATATATATATCTATCTATATGTATATTTTTTATGAATCGTGTCCCTGTTCACGGCGACATTTGTAAGGTTATTCTTACAATTATTAATAATAAGGTGAACATATAATTGATTTTACTTTATTTTGTCCGGGCGCCGTAATATAATTAATGAAAAATGGCTTTTCATAAAATGATATAATAAAAAAAATACAATTTCAATCCAAAAGTAGTTAAAGTAAAGTTTACACACAAAAATTCAATACTTAAATAAGCTATTTTTTATATAATTCAAATTTAATCAACTCCCTGGCCAAAGAATCTTAATACAAAATGTACAAACATACCTCTTAATCACAATAAAAACAATAATAATAATAGCAAAATCAGACATTCAATTTTTAATTTTAATGTATGAGTTGGTAATCCAGATGTCCAGAGACTGTTAAGAAACTCTTGCGGGTAATGGACTGCATTATCATATTTTTACACGCGATACAGTCCAGTCAAAGAGTGTCTAAACGAAGGTCGTAGAGTCCATGAAATATGCGATAATTTTTTACTTCACAGTTTCGTTAGGAGTACCTAGTTAGAATGTAAACATGTGTTTTTTCGATTAAATCTCGAAAACGGTGGACTCTAGAAAAAAAATGCTGCAAATCAAAGTTAAAGCTAATAAAATTTCCTATAAAATTCATTCTATACATATTTGTCTAAATTCGAACTGTTTTCGAGATATACGTTAGTAAAAATCGATAATTTCAGAAAATAAAAAATGTTTACCTCACTTTTTTGTTAAACATTTGCTTCAAATGCCAACAACCTATTTATGAAATTAAAGTCAATGTTCTACAATATTACAATACGATCGTGGAAAGTACTAGAAGCAAATGTTTGACAAAGAGTGAGGTAAAATTTGTTTTTTCCCGAAAGTCAACGATTTTTAATAACGTATATTTCTAAAACCGTTTGAAGTTTTACAAATATTTATAGAAACTATTTTATAGGAAATTCAATTAGGTTTAGTTTTTATTTGAATCATTTTCTCTCGAGTCTACCTTTTTCGAGATATTATCGAACAACCGAAAAAATTGAACATCTCCCCTCCCCCCCACCGTTATCTCACCCCCAGGGGCGGGGACTTTTAGTATGTTTACCTTCTAACTCCTCCTAACGAAGCTATGAAGGCAAAAATTATCGCATATTTCATGCACTCTAGAATGTGTTTATTGACTGGACTAATATCAAAAAGCAAATGATCGACATTTTGATTTGGTGATAATTTTTATTCGGAAGAAATAATTTTATTGATTTCATCTCGTTGGAATTTAATTTCTAACCATAAAAGTATATGACAATGTGGCAAACCTCGTTTCTGCCACTCAACATTCTACATTTACAATATGGCGCTAACTACATATCGGTCGATTTTCAAACTTCTTATGGTATTCACATATCACACCACATATCTAAATCTTTTTTAACAATTAAATTCAATATAAATAAATTTTATTATCAATTGCAAACTCCATATAACATCGTACCTTTGTAACCTCTCATGTAAAATGGCGATCGCCACCTATCGGTCAATTTTCAGACTGCCATGTTAGCCTCATTTCATCACTTTTTTAAAAACAAATTGATGGAAAATCAGTTTATTTTATTATAGCTTAACCTTCCTGGAACTATGAAGAACGGTGTTGTTAAAATTTGGTACAGATTGGTTCATTAGTTTTCGTGGTGAGTGAACCCAAAAAAATGGCTTTTCCTTTTATATAATAGTATAGATATGGATAATAACTGCTTATTTATTTCTTATTAAGTTTAATAAATATGGAGGGATTACTACTTTAGTAAATATAATTTATATGAAGTTTTCAAAGCGGTTATTTCAACTACGATGTCAAATGACCGCGTGGTCTAGACCGTTCCAGCTAATGAGGCCGAGCAGAGAAAGTAATTGTAGCTAATGATATAGGAGGCTGTGGCATAATAGGGCATTGGATCGAGAAGGCTGCGGCCGCGACCGCCAGCGAGGTGCTTCGCTCTAAGGTTGCCAACACCCTAATAATCGCCCAGTTCCGGTTGTTCTTTCCTTTGAACCCCAACTTCCGGACCGAGAATCGTTTAATCGCTTGTGTAATTTAGGGCAGTTAATGAAACGAATTGTTTCGGCGTTACAACCAGTCTGCGTTGAATAATTTTAAACATTGTTATTAAATTGCATATATGTGAGTGTATATAAATATATATATATATATATATATATATATATATATATATATATATATATATATATATATATAAATATATTCCACTTTTTTTCCCTTTGAAAGGGCTGTTTATTTAAATTAGTTTGTTCCGTACAACTGTATATTATGTTATCAATATATGTACAGTTGAGCGTCGAAAATCCGAACGCCTCCCGAGAATTTTTTTGAATACATATTTATATTACTGCAGTAAATGTATCAGCAATAATGATTTAAGTAACTGACAAAACTGAAATAAAAAAATAAAATCCTCTTAAATATTGGATAATATTCTCTAACTGCTAATCACTGATTTCTAGGGTTAAAATTAAACTAGACTAAATTTAATATAATTTGGGCAGAGAATAATCCGTGTAGGTTAAATTGCGATTAAGAGAACGGCTTTCAAATTTTCGGTACTTCCACAAAACGTGGTTGAAATGGAGACTTTTTTTATTTTTATTATTGTTTTGGTTCTATATTTACTTCGTTAACAACGAATTCCTGTACTATATTCCTGAACTGTATTTTAAATTATGGGTCTGAGCGGCATTTCTAGGTTATGTTCGCAAATTCGAACAAATCGGTAATCTGAACTACATATGCTCCCAATGGGTTTGGATTTTCGAAGCTCTTTATGTATATTTTGATCAAACCCTTTCTTGGAAAGCTCAGATTGCTCAAATTTCCCGCCGTTCCTTAGGCCTTCTCAAATTATACCACCGAAACCGTTACCTTCTTCCCCAGTCAACCCGCAAGCTTTTAGTCTCTTCCTTATTATTCCCTTACATTGACTATGGTTGTCTGGTTTACGGTGGCCTCTCGACGGTTCTCGAAGACAGACTGAAGCGAGTCATGAACTGCTTCGTCAGGTTTGTCTTCGGTAGTCCGAGGAGTTCCCATGTTTCCCACCTCTATTCCCAACTAAATTGGCTCTATCCTACTTTCCGTAAACAATATTTCCGTGGAACATTCCTGTACCAAATTATCAATACCCTCCATCCTTTTTATATTTACAATAAGCTTCAATTCAGATCTGCAGTCAATCCAATACATACGAGATCCTGTCTTTCTGATCTGTATACCCCATCCCATAGAACTTCAACATTCCAACGCTCCTTCCTTTTCCACTCACCAATCCTATGGAACTCCATCCCTCCTCACAGCAGACAAGCTAAATCCCTGAAAACATTCAAATATTTCTATTTCCAATACCTCCTTCTCATCCAGACTGACGCTTGCTAACTATCTAACTAATTAGTCAAAAATTATTATCCAATTGCTGGATTCAGTTCTGGAATAATTGAGATTCCTTTTAATAAAAATTTAAGTTTCCATGAATATAACATTGGGTACTTCAATTGTACATACAAATCATATCATTGTACCAAAAGATTTTTCTATATCATTTTATTTTATTTTTTTTCTTATTTAATTTTATCTCTTCTAATCTGTAGAATTTTATCTTCTTTTCTTTTCTTTTTATTTAAATAGCATCTATGTACATAGTGTCACTAATGTATTATTGTTTTTCTTTTCTTTTTTATCTCATTATGTCTCTAACCAGATTTAATTAAGTTATACCTGCAATTATCTGTTATTCTTAAGGGACTTTGTTCCAGAATAAAATTATTTTTCTATTCTATTTCTATTCTATATATTATATAAATATAAATATATATATATATATATATATATATATATATATATATATATGTTTCTTAAGGTTCTTGAGGTTCAGTCAATAAAAAAATCAACTATTTTGTCGACGCTTCGAAGCTATATTGTTCTCATAATCATGCCGTTCAGTGAAAAAATAGGTTACAAAAAATGATATAAGTTATACAAATTATTTCAAAACATAAAGTTATCTACAATATAAACGTATAAAAACATGATTTAGAATAATTAACTACATATAATTACAAAATATGGAGGAGTAAGAAACTACTTCCAATGTTACTGGTGGATATGCTATTGGTATCTACTTCTAAATTATAACAATTCGAGTACACAACTGACCTGGGGGATTTTTTAAAAAAAGGTAAAAGTTGAGAGGGTTGTTATTTCCAGATACAGGTACAAAAAGGATTTCCGTATTTCATTGTAATATATAAATGGATAAATAATTTATATGGAGTAAATTAATGTAAATGTATATTATTGGTCTGAATGTATTAAATTGGAATAACATGTGTTTAGATTTAGGAGGTCTGATTGTTTATTTAAGCGATTTTAAAAATTTTCTATCACTATCATTTCTTTAATATTTCATTTAAAATTATTTTGTTTATGTTGAATAATTTTTAAAAATTAAAAAAAAATTAAATTTAAAAGAATGTTTTGTTTGCCTGTAATGTGTGGAGCGAGCTGTTTGGTCTGGTTTATCCGGGTTTTTAGTTATAGACGTGCAACTGTATTTATGTTGATCAACACGCCGTTTGAGATATTGTTCCGAAGTACCAAAATAAGACTTGCCACAACTATCTTCACACGGTATTTCGTAAATAATATTAGACTGTAATTCCAGTTTATCTGTATCTTTGGTTTTGATGAATAATTTTTCTATAACGGAAGTATTTTTGAATGTGACAGTATAGTCAGTTTTATTGTTATTTGTGAGTGTTTTGCTGAGTCTTTCTGATAGTGTTTGTATGTATGGGATAGTGTTATATCTGTTATTGTTAACTTCATGTTGTTTATCTTGGGTATTTGTTTGTTTTAGTAGATTGCAAATGAGTCTGTGTCGGTATCATATGTATTAAATGAAGATCTACTATTTTATTTTCCGTGGTTTGTTTATATTTTTTTCTCTGGATATTTTTATTGCACGATTCATTAATTTTTTTTTTTAACTTCGCCCAAATAGTAGTTTTTATTCATTGACTGAACCTCAAGAACCTTATTAAACACACACACACACACCCACACACACACACACACACACATATATACATTGAGGATGGCCGATTCTCAATTCCTCTAATACTTGAGAAAAGAATGCGTCAATTTCCAGCATTTAAATATTATTAAGATGTATGTATATATTAATATTAATATTAATATAAAGTCGGATCTATATAAACATATATACACTGAAACTGTTGTTTTTATTAAAATAATATTTTAATTATTCTTTTTTTGAAATTTTAACAAGACAATTGTTTTAGACTACTTCCAACATTTACTAGACGTACGTTCAAAGCTTTCATTTAATTACAAAAGACTCATTTACATGACAGTAGTTAAACCTATTTGGACGTACGGAGTTGAACTTTGGGGCTCTACTAAACCTTCCAATTCTTCTCATATCCTATCCTTACAAGCTGAAATCCTTAGTATAATTTTGATTGCTCATTGCATCCACAAATAAACATATACATAAAGATCTTATTGTCCCATATGTTGCTGATTTAGCCCATATTGAATTAAATATGCATGTTTCATCTCTTTAGGTACATCACTCATTGTCATATTTAATGGAATTGTGTAATTTTCGAAATTTGAAAAAGGCGGTTAACAACAAAGTGCTGAGCACATCGGACAAACTTTTTTTCACTATTTTCAAATTGTCATGTTAGAAAAACAAGAAAAAAAAAATACATTCATTGTGATCTGAACATTTTCATTAACAAAAAAAAAAAAAAAATTAAATACAACATTCATCAGGTCACAATAAATGTATATTTTTTTAAACATGACAATGTGGAAACACTGGAAAATAGCGTTGTGGCCTAAAAATATGAAAAATGTTTTCTCTAATACTTTTTGTGATGTTAAATAAATATATGCAGGATGAGTACCTCTTAGTGTGAAAAAAACATTTGGTAAATCTAGATCAAAAATGAAGATAAATGCCGGAGACCTTACCTTTCTACCCCAATCCGTTGCAGATATACGATAGTTCAAAGACTTTTTTGAGAAAACCACGTATTTTGCCATAAAAGCTGTAATATTTCCCAAATTTTGACCACATTTTCGGATTTAGCATTAAATTTCCTATAAGAGCTGAGTACATTAAATTTTACTAACTTGGGACCTAAAGAACAGCTTCATCTTCACCTTATTTAGGGAAGTTACAATGTCAACACCAGATAAAAGGATTTTATGTTATTTCATTTATTTATATAGGTTTTATTTTATTAGATTTTCAATGTAAGTAATGATAATGAACATAGACCTCAATTTTAACGTTGGCTTCTGAATGCAGATGATATCGAAGAATACCACTTTTTGAGGTCAATTTTATGGCCAGATAAGTGTTTTTACAGGGGAAGGCATTTCCGCCTATCCATGTGGGGTATAGTTGGTTTATTCCTTTTTTATAAATTCAAGGTTACATTTACTTTGCTTTTATAGAAAATTTGATGCTAAATCCAAAAACGTGGTCAAAATTTGAAAAATGTGTAAATCAAATGGAGATATCACAGTTTTTTTATGGCAAAAATATATCGTATATCTGCAACGGATTGGAATAGAAAGGTAAGGTCTGCGGATGTTATACTAAGAGGAACTCATCCTGTATAAATAAGGAGACGATTGCTGAATTTTGATAATAGTTTTTATTTTCTGTAATGGTTATCTTTATTAATGGGTGATGTAATTAAAACTCCTCGTTAAGTTGAGGATAGCGTATTTTTCTGCAAAAGGCAACTCACCTTGGTCTTATTGTGTCGAATCTAGAACCCTACGCATAATTCGAAACAAAAAAAAACTTGAAATAGACAAGAGAGTCAGATATTTCTTGGTCAAGGGTACCGTACCTTTCACCACGTGTTTGGGCGCCTATCTTTTATCACTCGTTGCTTTATGGGTGACAACTCCGAGTCATAACTCATAAATATAATTTTTCATCTCACCTAACAAACCGATAGGTGAAGGTCGAATAGTCAATTTGCATCACCAAAGGTCGACTGTGCTGGGTTGTTTATTTTTTTTATGAGTGATTATTAAAACGAAACCAAGCATTTGATTAGCATCTATAATTATTAATTTTTAGATATGTTGATGTTATTATTATTATATTGAGCTCTACAGTCAATGGCGTAACGAGGGTGTGTGCGAATGTGCGGCGCACACAGCCCACATACCATTAGGGGGCCACATTTTTTCTTTTTCTTTCGAGTTTTTTTTTTTTTTTTTTTTTTTTTTTTTTTTTTTTTTTTTTTTTTTTTTTTTTTTTTTTTTTTTTTTTTTTTTTTTTTTTTTTTTTTTTTTTTTTTTTTTTTTTTTTTTTTTTTTTTTTTTTTACCGATTACGGATCAGGTTATTTTTAATACTTTCTCGTAATATTTAATAATTTACGTAATACGTTAATTCATAAGCATATGAACTGATATGCTTTGAAATAGTTGTATGACGTCTATGTGATCGTATCGTAATGCAACCGTAAAGGCCAGTTCGAGGGATGCCTTGAATTTCGATGAACCATAGAAACATAAAATTATAACTTGATGTTAGGTTTGATTCGGATATTTATAGGAACGGACGCACTAGACTTTTATGGTTGTTTCATTACATTTGTTTTATCACTACTCATTACTGAAAATCAAAGGCGGAAAGCTTCTACTGTTAAAGATCGTAAGTGAAAATTCCTGGTCTGATTTGGTCTCTTTTGATTAAGTTAATTTTAATTTTATGAAATTTTGCCGAGTACATTATCGATGTTTGCCTATCAGATCCGGGCCATTGAACAATCAGCTTTTGTTAGTTGTATTTTTCACTTCTGAAGTTTTACAAAAATAAAAAAAAAAAAAACTTCACAGCCTTCCTTCTTGAAAAATATCAACAGATTGAATTATCGATAAAAAAAATTTCGTGTCTTCTTTATTTATTTGTTTTTCTCTCTTTTTAAAGAAAGAAAACTTTCTTTTTCAAAGTTTCTCTAAGAAAACAAAAACAAAAACCGACTTCAAGATTAAACCTACTTGTACAAACTTGAACTAAAAAATAAATAATAATTTTTTAACTTTTTCGAAACAAAGAGCAATAAAGGACAATCAACGAAATTATCGATTCTTATATACCTATTCATATTTTTATGAACAGTTATTCTTGGAGTCGATGCCAGCCGAAACAAACAGATTTCCAACAAAAAGCCACAACGCTGTCTCGTGCCATTCGAAAAATTGTTGCAAAGTCAGGATTAAACTGCCCTTCTTGGCTGGCACCGACTCCATAAATAACTGATCATAAATTATGAACAGGTATATATGTTTCGATAATTTCGTTGATTGTCCTTTACTCTTTGTTTCAGAGCAATTAAAATATTATTTTTTTACTTTTTAGTTCAAGGTTGTACATGTAGGTTCTTGATACAGTAGCCTTGTAGGCGATCTTGATGCGCACTCTCACATTGTTTGAAAAAAAAATAGCTGTGTTATTTCTATTATTTATTCGTTGTGCTTTATACATCTATTGTCATTTGTTTTTTGTTAATAGAGAGGAAGAGAATCCTCCCAGCCGAAAACAAGATGACGGCTACAGAAAGAGAAGACGCGGTGTCTCAGTGCATCGGGGACTTCGGACGATGGCAGCTCCTGATGACGTTTCTCCTGTCCTTGTTCAACTTCCCCTGCACCTTCCACATCTTCGCGACGACATTCGAAGCCGCGCCTACAGACTTCCGGTGCGCTAAGCCACCCTACAGCCCCCTCACTCAAGAGCAATGGCTGAACATCAGCACTGTTACTTCAAACGTGGTAAGTTATTGTTATTGTTACTTTTCTTAATTTTAAAGAAATTAGGTGTTACCAATATATTCCAGTCAATGAGTGCTGAAATGAGGGGTGTAGAGTGTGTGAAATATAGTTAGAAGGTAAACATACCAAAAGTTCCCGCCCTTGGGGATGAGCTTTTGGTGGGGGGAGCGAAGAAGATCCCATTTTCGATTATATCTGGAAAACAGTATACTCTAGAAAAATATGTTTCAAATCAAAATTAAAGCTAATTAATTTCTCTATAAAATTAATTTTATATAAATTTATTGATATTCTAACGGTTTCCGAGATATACGTTATTGAATATCGGTAATTTTCGAAACAAAAATAATTTCTACCTCAGTTTTAGTCAATAATTTGCTTCAAGTGCCAGAAACATATATATGAAATTAAAGTGCATTTAATGCTCTACGACATTGATTCTGTCATTTTTTGTGAGAAACGATCGTGGATGGCACTAGAAGCAAATGTTTGACAAAAAATGAGGTAAAAATTATTTTATTATTTTTTTTTTTTAAATTATCGATTTTCAATAACGTATATCTTGGAAACGGTTGTTATAAATAAATAAATATATTAAGGCTTAGCGAACCCGAAGGTTCGATGCCGACACCACCAACCGTCGACCGCACACTTTCCTCCAATCCACTCCTCCATAGCCTAAATCCCACAGGTCGGCCCTGACGCAATCCTCCCATCTTCGTCTCGGTCTACCCCTCGGTCGTTTACCGACGGCTCTAAACTGATTACATTTTTCGGAATTCGATCATTATTAAACCCAACGACTTTCCATGCCCATTTTAATCGCCGCACAAGCTATTACTTGAACTATATTTACCGGATATAATTCGCGCAGTTCCGCATTGTGAAGCCTTCTAAATTCGACTGTTTCTTCATCCTTTTTTGGGCCAAATATTCTACGCAGTACTTTATTTTCGAAAACTTTAAGGCGTTGTTCCACCCTTAAGTCAGCGGCCATGTTTTGCATCCGTAGAGAACTGTTGGTGGTATAATAGTTTTGTATATCCTAATTTTTAAATTTTTGGAGAGTAATTTTGCGACCGAGAAAAAACAAGCATTACCGGGACTTATAGTATGTTTACCTTCTTACTCCTAAAGAAGCTATGAAGTTAAAAATAATCGCATATTTTATTCACTCTACTATTTCTTTATTGACTAGACTGATATGAAAATACGATGAGCTGTGAAGAATGTACTAACAAGGGGACGTTTGCAGTTGTAACTCACAGATTTGAATGCCGATTTGTGTGTAGATAATAGAGACCTATAATAGTGCAAAACTAGAGTTATAGCCGCCAATGGGCATAAGGAGCCGAGAAAAAAAATAAAATATGAAAATCACGTTTTATTTTTTTTCTTAGCTCTTAATCAAGATAGAGAAATGATTCTTTTACGTTCAATTGCAGTTGTGTATGTTATTTTTAATAAAAATAATTTTGTTATGCTCAAGACACTACCTGGCTTTAGGGTGCTCAAAAACTCCAAAAAAAATGACAAAATTCCAAGGAAATCCGCTGTAAATCAGTGGAAACTTTTTATCATGAGCAACTGACCTCACATTTCGATTTAACGCACCATAAAACCCTTATATGTGAAATTTCATCAAAATCAAAAAATATTAATTTTTTACCCCTTTCGAGGAGGTTCAAATTTTCCTTACCTATATTTTATAAATAAGACGTTTTAAAATGATCTATTTCTTATATTATTAATAGTTTCTACAAGATAAATTTCAAATAAGTACAATTAAAAAAAAAAAAAGTATTCTTTAACCAAAACCTGGTATTAAGATTTTATTATTCATCAATCTTAGGATTTCTATGCAATTTGAAATTAAAATATGTCATTTTAAAACGTCTTATTTATATAATATACGTGAGGAAAATTTTTAAACTAAAAATTGATATTACTTTCAAATTCCTCATCTCAAAAAACATGTAGAAACTTAATTTTGTCGAATTCAAAAATTATTTTTTTTTACCTTTAAAATTGTGTAGGATTTTAGTATGCAAGGGGCTGTCAATTTCTGAAGAAATGTAAATAATTTGCGCTATCTCACATATTTCGCCACCGATTAAGACCAAATTTTAAGGTCATCAAGAAGACGTAAAACTGCATAGTTTAGCCCAAATCCGGAGGTCGCAGGATTTCCCCTTATTGAAATATCTCAAGTTATAGCTGACCTCGGATTTTTTCATTCACATCAGTTTTTATCCACTAAAATCTGGAGTAAATCCAATGTATTATGCATTGATAAAAAGCAGAATTTATGCCGATTCTTGTGATTCTATTACTATTTTAATCGGTTGAACACAGCAGTTGTTGTGGCCTGTAGAAATTGTTGATGAAATCTCAACTTCAAAATTTGAACCTCCTCGAAAGGGGTAAAAAATTAATATTTTTTGGTTTTGGTGAAATTTCACATACAAGGGTTTTTATGGTGTGTTAAATCGAAATGTGAGGTCAGTTGCTCAAGAAAAAAAGTTTCCACTGATTTACAGCGGATTTCCTTGGAATTTTGTCATTTTTTTGGAGTTTTTGAGCACCCTAAAGCCAGGTAGTGTCTTAAGCATAACAAAATTATTTTTATTAAAAATAACATACACAACTGCAATTGAACGTGAAAGAATCATTTCTCTATCTTGATTAAGAGCTAAGAAAAAAAATAAAACGTGATTTTCATATTTTATTTTTTTTTTCGGCTCCTTATGCCCATTGGCGGCTATAAATCTAGTTTTGCACTATTATAGGTCCCCACTACCCACACAAAAATCGGCATTCAAATCTGTGAGTTACAATTGCAAACGTCCCCTTGTAAGTATTAAGAAGAGATGGGGCGACTTGTGTAAAGCCAACTTGTCAGCTGCTTTTGTAGTCGGCCATTTTTCTTAATTGATTATATTTATTTTAGATTTATCTTTACAGTTTGTTATTTAATTATAGGCATAGGAACTCTTTTATTGTGTGTAATTAATATCGAACTTTAAGAACGATTATGTTATTGATAAATAATTATCTTCTAAAATTAAAATATTATAACTAGAGATGTGAATTATATGCAATAAAAAATGAAAAATATGCACATATATATGCAAATATAATCGGTAAAATATGCAATTAAATACCGAAAATATCCAGTTGCTTTTCAATAATCTATTGATTATAATGATTATTAATATATTTAAGTGCTTTTATATAATTATGAATTAATTTAACGTGGCTGTTGTGCACTAGCTATCCTTATAGTAAACTAATTTAAATAAATATCTTTGTTATTCTAGGGTGGAAAACTCAAAATAGATGGATGCAGAATAAAAAATTTGGACTATAGGCTAAGTTACGAAGAACTTCTTCACACAGAGCCCAACGATTCAAGGCCATGCTCTTCCTGGGACTACGACACTTCTCAGTTTGGAGAGACAATTATTAAAGAAGTATGAACCTTTCACTATTAACTTAAAGTAATAATTATCTACTATATATTTGTCAAATACCACTCACACATTTAACACGAAATCTCAGAAACCACTAAACGGATTGGAATGAAATTCGATATGAAGCTTCCTCTTGGGCCGTAGGTGCTCGCTAAGAAAGGAATTTTTAAAAAATCGTCCTGGATCTCGGCTAATTCGCGAAAAATGTGATTACAATTTTTATTGGGTGAATAATAAAGGATTAACTGTCATATGGTATTTGGAGATAAGTTTAGTTAAAAATTAGGTTAGATGTTTAAGCCGCACACTTAGACCACAAATTAGGTTCCTTATAGTTGTAAACAAACAAAAATACGATCGATGTCGAAACCTTATAATATGGTACTTTCTGTGAGCTCATGGTAGCTGCAGAGGTGTACCCTTACAAGTTTGAGTTGTTTTGTGACGAGAAGCTATTAAAAGACTTATGTTAAAGAGTAGGTTAAAAGACTTATGTTCTCTGATGATAACATGTAAGGCCAGTTAGATGTAGGGACAAAAAAACTATTAAATCATTGAGTTCTATCAAGTGTATGATTCTCTTTAGTATGGTCTCATGTTCTACCATGGATAAAATGGGTACAGTATAACATTCCTCAGCGTGACCCAAACACCAATACACTACTAAAGAAAACTGTGTCTGCAGCTGATTTTTACGTCATGTAAAAATGTTAATGGAGCAATGAGATGAAGAACATTATTTAATTAATTTCGTAATCTCCTCAACCAATTTATGCTTCATATGTACACAAAAAAAGAAACAGAAAGACTAAACTTTATTCGAAAAAATCAAAAAAGTTGAGAAGTTGAGACTATATTCACTTAAATAATGCCATAAGAAAAGCTGATGGTCTGGTATCAGAGCTGGGTAAGATGGTAGTGCTGCCTCGAAGCTCCACTGGAGGACTATCAAAATAATATAAAATTAACTTTTGCAAATTGTCAAATTTACTTATTGAAATTATTCTAAGAATGGAATTCTTTAGGTTTATTTAAGTGATAATAATTATCAACGTTAAGATTAACTTTTTTTTTGTCCTTCATCCTAATGATATTAAACCGTAGCAGAGCAGGGTACATTCAGCTAGTAATTTATATGTACATATTGTAGTAATTGTTCAAGCACTGTAAAAAATAATTTAAAACTATAAACCTTTTCCAAGCAAAGGAAATATCAGGTAAAAATAAAATAAAAATATGAGCAAGTTTTTATTTTGAAATTTAAAGTTAGACAGTATAAAGAAAAAAATTTTAATTTTAAAATAATTAATTTTTTTGAATCTCTAATAAAATGAGAAATGTAATTTTTGATAATTTAAGTAAAGTATTAGAAATTTTCCAGTTATGTTTAATCCATTTCCACATTTATTTAACCTTTTTCCATTTTTATTTTGACTTTTACATTTTTTGATAGAGTTAAAATGTCAATAAATAATTAATAAGAAAAAAAATTCCTTCGATAACATCAAAAACATGTTCTCTTTGCTTATCATTATTTTATATTCTATCTTATACCTGATCACTATCCTTCTTCTACCATATTTAACTGAGGAAGTAGTAATTAATGTAAAATTAAAACTAATTATATTAATTTTTATTTAATAGTGGAACCTGGTTTGTGAACGAGGACAGCTGAGCAATATTGCTGAAATGATGTTCCTTCTTGGAGTGGCTGTTGGTGGATTCGCCTGTGGACTCATTTCTGACAAGTAATCTACTTTTTTCTCTTTTTTTAATATATTAGCAATATTAATTAAAGGGGTTATGTAACACTATTGAATTGAAAACAAAAACTAAAAACAATTTTGAGTAATTTATGTTAAAGTGTTGTTTTTTTTTTACATTTTCTTTCTAGGAAAAAAAAAAAAAAAAAAAAATTACATTTTCTTTTAGCAAGTCAATAAGGACTAACCCTGGAAGCATTTCTAACCCTATGAACTAGCACCTATCATTTGCAGATGACGTGATAATCACTGGCAGAAAAGAAAACTTCCTGCTAGGAGCATTTGAGGAGTGTAACAGAAAAGCCATAGAAGTTGGCCTTCATATAAACAAAGAAAAGATGAAGTACCTAGTGATGTTAAAAGAACAAAATATGGTGGAAAATCTGGAAGATAGGTTATCACTTTGAAAGCATTGAAAAATTCAAGTACCTTTGAAGCGTCATAACTTCTAGAAATGAAGTGGATGAAGAAATAAGGGAAAGAATAATTTCTGATAATAGCTGCTACTGGGCCCTTAGGAAAATAATAAATAATAAGAGTATCCTTAAAAATCTTAAAATAAGGGTCTACCAAACCGTTCTATATGGGTCGGTCATACTGTATGAGAGCGAAATCTGGATGGTCACTGCGAAGAATGAAGGCATTCTAAATTGGGGGGAGAGGAAAATTTTTAGGAAGATATATCTGTACTCAGAACCAGAAGAGCATAAGTCACACTGGGCTAACTTTTCAGGAGAATAACATAAGTGGACTTAAGTTTGTTTGACTCAATCATAGGTAAGTACTTACGTTCTTAAAATGCTTAGAAAATAGAAAAGGGAATTTTTCTAGAGAATTAAGTAGTTATGGCTTAATGTAATATAAAATTCTACATACAATGGTGCAATAATCTGAATATCGTAAAATTTGGACTTAGGCAAGTCTGGTTCTGAGGTACAGAGTTCAAGATTTAGTAACAGCAGTTAAGTAAAGACAAATAAGTTGGCTAGGCCGTGTTCATAGAATGAGATCCCACAGAAAGTACCTTGGAAGTGTCATAACTTTAAGAAATAATGTGGATGAAAAAATAAGGGAAATAATAAAGGCTGGTAATAGATGTTACTGGGCCCTCACGAAAATAATAAGCATTAAGAGCCTCCATAAAAATATTAAAATAAGGGTCTACCAAACTGTTCTGTACGGTTCGGTCATACTGTATGGGAGCGAAACCTGGTTGCTCACTGCGAAGAAATCAGTAGATATAAAAGCATAAAATTATAGACATATTGATAGATATGTCTCCCTATCTATCCTGATCTATTGTTTTTTCCACTCAGGGTGAAATCGAGTTTTTTAGTTCTATAAATAGAATTTTAGACCATGATTGAATAGCTATGGTAAATGTTTAACTATCCCAAAGGTTATTGAATATCATTATTTTATTCTTACATAGTTTATTTTTTTTCTTTATTTCTTAATAATAATTATCTCATAATTTGTTCTTAGATTTGGAAGAAAGAAAACCTTATTTCTATCAATAACTGCTCAGATAACAATAGGGCTGGCTCTAGCATTTACACCTTGGTTCCCAATGTTCCTTGTATTGAGAGCCATCTTAGGTGTCGTTTCAGTCAGTGTGGTTTTTTCTGGATTTGTTCTCTGTAAGTATCTATTTTTATTTAATATTTAATTTATGTACTTTTAGCATATTTTTCTATAGACAGGTAATCCTTATATTAATTTTGATTATTTCTAGCTAATAATGTTACAGTGACTCACGAAATTGATAAAATGTTTGTAGTAATATCAAAAATTTGTCCTAATCCGATACGTTAATTGTCAATAGCTATTTTATTATTTTGTTTACATGAAACATTGTTTACTCTTTTATTGTAATCCTCTTTGCTACTTGCATTGTAAACATTAATCTCTCAGTCGTTTTCATAAGTCTTCCAAGACCAATTGATCAATTTCTTGAGTTTCAATTTTACTTTTCAAATCATCTATTAATAATAATTAAATATTCCTACAACTATACAATAGTAAGTACGAAGCAGTATTACTTTTTTTTGTCAATTCTGAATGCGATACAAAAGATAAAATTACAGTTATTGTTTTGTTTTTTTCCTGCAGAGTAACTAACATTAGAAAATATTAGGAAAGAAATTATAAATTTAGTTTCGAAATGGGGTTTTCACCATTCTTTAATTATCAAATACAGAGGCTCAGTAGAGACTTTAAGTAACATTCGTAAAATGAATGCAGCCCCTTTGAAAGGGAGTGAAAAGAATAAAGTAGGTCGTAAGCCTTTACTCTCTGATACTGTAAAATGCGGTATTATACCTTCGATTCGGTCAGGCTAAGTTAATAATGCCATTCAAATACAACAGAAGCTTGGACGGTTTGATAGTATCACCATCAGCGCTGAAGGAGAGCGCTGTTAGGATAATAGGAGCAGTTTGGAACTCAACTCTCGTTATACTAAATAACACTAGCCACTAATGAGTGAGCTCCTTTTGACATTGTTCCTCCTAATACGAAATAAAAAATTTCAACCTGGATTTGACCTATCTTGCTTGATCTCTCTTTTTCTCGTGTTGGTTTCTCAGAAAAATTGTTAGATGCTGACCTGCCATCGACCACATCAAATCCCCCAAATTGCAGAGAAAAGGTGGCCATTGCTAGATTAATAATAGAGCACAAAAATTTGACCCATTCATATCTCATTAATTAACTGGCACCACTAAGATGCAGCTTATTGCATCATTGCAGCCACTGCAATGACACGCTCACAATAAACCATATTTTCCAAGAATATTCATATTAAATTTCACAATAAAATTAATAACTTTTAGCAAAGGACAACAATGGCGGTATATCCTTCCACTGTCTTAAAATCGTTAGATCGTGGCAGATTTCAAAATAGTATCCTGAAGGACGAAAACTAATTTTTCATGAAGGAGAATGGCTAAGGATGTCAACAATAGTCAGATCTGAAACCAGTGTTCTTTCCTGTGAAACTTCTCAATCTCCAATGACTATGCAACACATAATTGAAGATTGTACATTACTGCTACAAGCCTTTGAAAATTATAAAATACTCAGATACACAGGGCTTGCCCTAAAAGACAAAAAATTCAATATACAAAATAATAAAACTTTTTAAAGAACTTGATCAATACCATAAAATATAATACACAAATAATGTGTATACAAGACAAAGAAAATTAAAAGTTAAAAGGCTTAGTAACCTAGATGTTGATTGCCTGAAGATAAACCAAAATCAATTATTTCACAATTGACTAAGTAGGACTCCCATCAAATATTTCAATAATTCTGAACAATGATGAGACAAAAATGAAACCAATAGTAGAAATATTAAGATCTGCCAATATAATGAGAAAAATATGAAAACTTTAATTTATTTTTCTCTTTTATTTAACTTTATTTTCATCAATTTAAACTAAAGTTATTTATAGGCTTAGATGGCCTAGGGGTTTTATGCCTTAAAACCATAACTAGGAACATCGTTCATAAATGATAAATTAATTTTACAAATAATCAAACAGGCATGGAGCTGGTAGGAGGAAAATGGTTGACCATCTCAGGGGTTTCCTACTTGTTTCCACTGCCCCTTGGATATATTACTACCTCTGGAATTGCCTACTTCATCAAAGGCTGGAGATCCCTACAGCTGGCTATAACTTTACCTACTCTCGTATTTCTTCCATTGTGGTGGTATGTAAAATAATAATTATATATATTTTTTTATTTATTATTTTTTTCTTGATTGTTAATAATAAATGTTTAATACGGTGCTTGACATTCAGTCAATGTAGTAACAACTATATAATGGCAACATTTCGAGACTATCGTTCTCAAATCATGCCTTACAGTGAACAAAACCGGTTACAATAAAATTATATAAGTTTACAGGTAATTCAAAGAATAAAATTAACATAGGTTAATAAATAGAGGTACACCTTCTCCTCTATTATAAAACGGGCACTGGTGTAAATATGGGCACCCCTCCCTACTGGCTAAGGGAGATATTGAAGACTGGCGGCGAGGACTATCTATGGAGCCATTTGCTAATATAAGATAGCAGTGAGCAGTTGGAACCATTCTTTCAACTAATGTGGATGCAGCTTGATTTATCGTGCAAATTGGTGTTCATTTTTTACTATAAACTTTTGAGAGACATGTGAAATCATTTTCATTTCATTTTCTTATGTTTATTTAAAAATAATTTCACGGTGATATCTGGAAAGCGGAGATCTTAAGTTGAAGCACACCTTTAGTCACGCACACTTTTAGGTTACATGTGATAGTGGCCATCTTTTTAGGTGGAGTTGGTGTAAATATGGGCACCCTTTCTTGGTGTAAATATGAATCCCCATTTCCCTGGGAACTTCCTCATATCTCTTTTTAGAGATCACAAGTTGCATCTTTTGTGATGGAAAGTTCTCTGAAGACACTCGGAGAGAGGTGTGGGTAAAATTTTCCCAATTGTGGGAACTTAGATCGTGCCGGAGCTGAAAATGCCAGTTATGATTTGCGAGAAATTTGAATTATTGAGCTTTTCATTATAAATAGCAGATTAACTATAAATGGAATTATCGATATTCATTTTATGCATTTGGAAAAGGAAATTTTGGTTAAAAATTTTAAGTCTATCTATCTCGGCACTACAACCCATTGCCGGGTCCAGGCCTCCGCCAGCAACTTCCACCATTCGTCACGGTTTTGTGCAGCCACCATCCAGTTACGCTATCCCAGGATGCTCCAAGGGTCAGTCCCAATTCCATCCTTCCACCTGCATCTCGGCCTTCCTCTTCTTCTTGTTCCATGAAGCGGTTCCTTCAATAGCTTCCCAGGTAATTCTTCTTCGCCCATGCGAGCCAAATGTCCCGCCCACCTTAATCGGGCCAGTTTGATGACCTGAAGGACATTCTGTTCCGTAAATGAACCGTATACCTCCTGGTTTGTGCGTCTCCTCCAGGTTCCATCCACCAAAACTCCTCCAAATATCCTACGGAGGATTTTCCGCTCAAAAACAGGAGATTTTGTTCACTACTCTTGGTTGTAGTCCATGTCTCTAAGCCGTATATTAGAACTGGGTGTATTATGCTTCTATATAAGTGCAGCTTCGTTTGACGTGAGAGGATGCGGCGACCAAGTTGTTTACTTAGGCTATAATAACATTTGTTGGCAGACATTATTCTTCTTCTAATCTCAACTTCTGTACGATTGTATTGGGTTACCATCGAACCAAGATATATGAAGTCAGTGACTTGCTCGAATGTGTAGCCACCAAATGTCACTGTTGTATTGCGCCCAGGCGTCTCCTCAGTCAACAAATATTTAGTTTTTGTCTGGTTCACTTCCAGTCCAAGTTTATTTGCGGGAGCCACCAGTGTCCGAAATGCTTCCTGACTGTGCGTTGAGACCTGCCAACAATATCAACATCGTCTGCAAATTTTAAGTAAAATACAGAAAAATATCAAATTACTGAAAAAATTAATTTTTAATTGCACACTGTTTAAAGCACTTTTTAAAAAATTATATTTATGTTTAAAGACATTTTTTTTTGTTAACCAATTATTACTGTTTTAAATTTTCAGAATTTTGTTTATTGACAACAAAATTGTTCCATACACATGCTGGAAATTCGTTTGTTTATTTAAATGATTTTGTTTAATCTTTTTTCAAGTGCCTGCATTTGTCTTCCTTCAAATTAAATATATTTAACTTAAATATAGTTATAAATTGCTTCCAACGATTTCCGTCTTATCTTTTCTTGAAACAATAACCCTTTAATCAATTTATCTATCTTATAGTTGTTAAACTATTCTTCATTATTCCTTTTCAGTATATCTCGTTTCTATATTTATCATCATTTTATTTACCAAGTATATTATTAATCGTATCATATAATCAATTGTAGTCACTATTTTTTTCTTAAATATTTCTTCTTTTTTTTTTTTTTTTTTTGTTAATGTGCAATACAATATGCATGGGGTTGAATCGATTTAATTTAATTATACTGTTGTCTGTTATAGGGTTCTTCCTGAATCTCCTAGATGGCTTTTGACAATGTGCCGAGGAGAAAGAGTCATGGATGTACTTAAAAAAGCTGCTAAATTCAATGGTAAAGAACTTCCAGGAAATGCTGATAAGATACTCAAACAGGTGACTGATTAAAATGCAAATATTTTTTTAGGTTTATTTTATGAAAAACATTCTTAAAGTAATTTTTCGAAATGGCCATCTAAGAGTCTAAGTGAAAGAAGTAAGATGCTTGTGGTATTTTTATTGGGATTGGTCTTAATTAAAAAAAAAAAAAAAATTTAATGCTACCCAACTTTAAGATTTATAATATAAATTTTGTTATATTAATAGTTGTTTATTTATCCATTTCAAAAAAAGAATAAATGAAAGTAAAATACTTTTTAATGTCCATTGGAAATAAGGCGAAGGAAAAGATATAGTGAGTCATTATTTTATTCTATTTTTCCATTTATCAACAATAATTACAAAAATGGCGCTACACTAGCATGCAGAACCTTGGCCTCTTCCATGATTCCCCTCTACTTATTCTGGTCACCAGCTACTCTCCTCCAATACCTCACACCAAGGGTCTTTAAGTCTGCCTCAACATCTTCTCTCCAGTGCAACCTGGGCCTTCCTCTCTCTCTCTCTCTCTCTTCCCTCCTTAATCTCATTCTATGAACACGGCCTAGCTAACTTATTTGTCTTTACTTAACTGCTGTTACTAAATCTTGAAATTTGTACAGGCCTTATATTTATACCTCAGAACCAGACCAAATTTTACAATATTCAGATTATTGCACCATAATGTTTGTATATATATGTATTCTATGTATATAGAATTTTATATTACATTAAGCCATAACTACTTAAGTCCCTTGAAAAATTGCCTTTTCTATTTTCTAAGGGTTGTAAGAATGTAAATACTTACCTATGATTGAGTCAAATAAACTTAAGTCCGCTTACGTTATTCTCCTGAAAAGTTAGCCTAGTTTGACTTATGCTCTTCTGGTTCTGAGTACAGATATATCTTCCTAAAAATTTTCCTCTCCTCCCCTATTTAGAATGCCTTAATTCATCGCAGTGAGCATCCAGATTTCGCTCCCATACAGTATGACCGACCCTTACAGAACGGTTTGGTAGACCCTTATTTTAAGATTTTTAGGGATACTCTTATTATTTATTATATTCCTAAGGGTCCAGTAGCAGCTATTACCAGCCTTTATTATTTCCCTTATTTCTTCATCCACTTCATTTCTTGAAGTTATGATGCTTCCCAGGTACTTGAATTTTTCAATGCTTTCAAAGTGATATCCTATCTTCCAGATTTTCCACCATATTTTGTTCTTTTGACATCACTAGGTACTTCATCTTTTCTTCATTGAAGTGGAGGCCAACTTCTCTGGCTTTTCTGTTTCACTCCTCAAATGTAATATTGTTTAGTATTTAATATTTCCATTTATTGCCTTTATAAAAACTTTACTAAAAGAGATGGATGACTTATTTAAATGTATCTACTTTTTAAAATTTTGTGATTGATGGTAGGATTCATGAAGCATACTATTCCTGTTTTAGTCATTAGCACAAACCGCTATTTTAATTTTTACCTCTTCCCCTTAGCCAAAGACTAGAAATACTGATAAGTCTAAAAGCATGAAAGACTTGATTATATCTTCATTAATATCAGACAGCTAAGATTTCATATATACAATTCCAGAAGCTACCTTGAAGCCGATTGATATTGATGATTCGATGTGTGGAATCTCGCTAACCCGAACTAATAGTTGCTAGAAGCTGTTCGGATTAGCGAAAAATGAATTATAGAGGTTAGAGAAAAATAAACAAAAATAAGTTGTTTTTTACAAAACTTCAGACAGAGGGGTTATTCAATTAGAAGATGATGATGATTGCCTCCTTAGAAAATTCGCCCATTCCTCTCTGTTCAGCGCCATGGTCCACCACCTAGTTGCGCCTAATCGTCGGGCCACAGTACCTATCTGGTCCATCCAGCGGGCCTTCGGTCTTCCAACCTTCCTCTTCTCCATAGGCATATGGTTAGCGACCCTTATCGGTATCCGATCTTGCCTCATTCTTTTTAGGTGTCCTGCCCAGCGAAGTCTGTTGAGATTGGTAAAATCCACCACAGGTGTGTCACGGAATTCTGCGGAATTCTGTTTTTCAATTAGAAGAAAAACAACAAACTTTTGACAGAGTATAGGCTCATTTGAATATTTTTATTTTGTTTTGTTGTTTATCATCTAATTAATCAATTATATATTTGCATATCATTTTTTTATAGATCTGAAAGTAGCCAATAAAATAAATTTTTTTTTTTTTTAATACGCTTTTATTAACTTGACCTGTATGTAACGGAATCTTGCATCGTAATTTTCACCACTTTCCAGCTATCTGATTACCTTGGAAATTTGCACATGTGTCAAGGACCAATGGCAATACAATAACTGCACAACTTTGTTTTAATATTCTTACATAGTCCAGTCGAAATAACCCCAAAAAGGGGGGTCGCCTTGCAAAAGATGGATTTGTAGGTTTTATTATCAGGTATGGTCCAGGTGGGTCCTGAGAATAAAATATCTAAAATGTGACTACATTTGATAAGGGGTAAATTTTTGGGGGGCAAAAAAACACATTTTAGCACTTTTTTCATAAAACATATACAAAAATGCTTTAAATCGGAAAATGAGATATCTTCAAAATTAAAGTTTATTAAATTTTGCGTCTAAAGACATTCCTTAAGCTGAATTTGATTTAGCCGTTTAGCCACAATCGATTGTCAAAAGTCGACAAATTTCGCCAACATTCACAAAAAGTTAGTTTTTTGTCTAAGAAAGGTTTAGTTCGGATTGCTATTAAAGTGCATTTTTTTTAGTTTTTTAAACTATAATTTATTGTTATTTAATTTATACCTAAATATGTACTGCTTTCTAACTAGTTTGGATTACTGAAGTGTTTTAATTACTTATGTTTGTTAATGAGATTTCTCTGTAATAGGGAAAATAAATAAAATATTTCAATGTTTGTAATAAAAATAAATAATAAAAATTTCTTATTTGTTTTGTTTTTTTAGAGCATGGCCAGAAGTGGTGAACAGCCTCCAAAAGTTGGAGCCCTGGATTTATTTAGGACAAGTTATATGAGAAAAATATCTTTGCTTTTATATGTTGTCTGGTTTACTGTCTACTTGGTATACTACGGACTAGTTCTGAATCTTTCTAACCTTGGTGGTGATGTTTATCTAAATTCTATAATATCAGGTAATTAGTAGATTTAATTTAACAATGTTTATATAAACTATAGCATTAACTAGGGCAGACTAATCGACTGCTTTTGTAGTCGGCAAAAGTCGCTGACAAGTTGACCATTTTAACGCATTTGTATTTCTATGCTTAAAAATAAGTTGATTGAAATGAAAACATGACCTTCATTGATTATAATTTTTATTTTAGATCCATCTTTACAGTTTGTTACTTATTTCAGGAATAGGAATTCTTTTTTATTATTGATGAGTTCAATTGCTATACATCAATTATCGAAATTTAAGAAATATTACGATATTGACAGCAAATAAATTCGGTAACTTCTATACAAGGGTGGTCTGAAAAGTTTCTGACCTAACAAAGATACAAGATATTTTTTCTGATTTTTTTTTTTTTTATTCTTCAACATAGTCTCCTTGTAACTCTACACACTTTTCCCAGTGATGCTCCCATCTCCATAACCCGTCCAAATTGTACTCAGCATTTTTCTTCTCAAAATGATTGTTTACGTAGGTTATTACCTCTTCATTTAACGAAAATCTCTTTCCTTCAAGTGCAATTTTTAGATGAGGGAACAAAAAGAAGTCGTTTGGGGCTAGATCTGGTGAGTAAGGCCAAGCAGTTCAAACCATAATTCGTGGATTTTCACCATGGCAACCGCTGAGGTGTGAGGTGGTGCATTGTCTTGGTGAAACAGGATTTTCTTTTTCAGAAAATGTGGTCGTTTTTCTGCAAGTTCTGCCTTCATCTTGTCAAGTAATGGTGTGTAGTATGCTCCTGTAATGGTTTTTCCTTATTGAAGATAATCGATTAAAATAACTCCATGACTATTCCAAAAAACAGTCGCCATCACTTTCCCAGCTGAAAAAACAGTTTTTGCTTTTTTGGAGCCAGTTCTCCCTTTGCAGAATACAACTTATCTTTGATTTGCGTAGGTGTATTGCCTTTAAAAAACAAATATTTAATGACAGCTCAGTGCTCGAATTTGTCCATTTTCACAAAAACACTCACATCAACTCACTCAAATGACTGTTACATAACAACTGCGCGTCCAAAATGGCTGAAACATTGGTGAGTAACTGTCAACTGATGATCAACGAATTCACTAGTCTTTTATTTACAATTGCTGTCATCTTCATGTTGAGGTCGGAAACTTTTCAGACCACCCTCGTATACTGAATAAAGAACTTACATAAATTTGTTTTTAATCACGGTTTTGGTTTTGTATCATAATTGAAAAATATTAATTCATAATTGAAATGAAATACAATGTTAGGAACACAGAAAGGAAACCACTATTTTAAAAATTTATATACATGTTTATATACAATTTCATGTGAGCTATTTTTTTTTTATATATATAAATTTTTATTTATATAAATTATATAATGGATGCATAATATCTGTCTTTTTCCACATAATGGAATTCCAAATTTGGCATTTAACTGTCTAAGTTAAGTAAATTACTGACTTTTGCTTTATTTAAAAAAAAAAAAAAAAAATACTGCATTATATACGTGCTTGTTCACAAAAAAACAGAAAAAAAATATAAGATAAACAAAAACTTGCTACATGTGCAGATGGCTATAAAGCTGTAAACAGAGTGCCTCGAGCATTGCTGATGTCACCCGAATTCCAAGGGAAGCAGTGGTCAGGTTAACCGACTAATCGGTATCCTATAACATATTAAGATTAAATAGGAGAGGTTTAATATTTAATAAAACATTCATGTAAATCACTTTATTGTAAGAAGTTATTTTACTAATAGAATTCGGGCTCTTACCTTTCATATTTTTGTTAATCATTTTTAGTAATATTTATATTGAGCTCATTTGAGTTTTAGGTTATGGTAAATAATTTAACAACAAATTTTAATACCTAAATGTTTTATTTGATAACTTTTCTATTATTTTTACAATTTATTAGAAAATAATTAAGGATAATTTTACTAGAAAAATAAATTATTCGTCCATTGAAGAACTTTTACTTAAAGATAAACCTATAAATATAATATACCTTAATGTATGTGTATGTATAATGTATTTAAAACTAAGATAATTATTACTTTTTTTTTGCAGGCGCAGTTGAGTTCCCTGCAATCGCTGTCAGTATTTTATTTCTTCTAAAAATGGGCAGAAGGTGGCCCCTCGCACTAACAACGGCAGGAGCTGGAATTGCTTGTTTGATGACTGTTGTTTTCACAAATGGTATTACTGTCTTTTTTATATTGAAACATAACAAGTATAATAATATCGCCATTAGTTGGAAAATCTTACTTTTACTCTATCAAGTAATTTTAGCAACATTAACCTTTCTTAAATTAATTAAATGAATTTGTTTTTCTAAACTTTTGAGTAATTCTAACACTCTAACTTATTTGACGAAAATAATCCTTACCGGTAACTTAGTGAGCTGTTTTAGGGGATAAAAATAACAAAAACAGATTTTTGTTTTGCTTTTTTCTCTTATACAATAACACTGCAAAAGGGAAGTGTAAATCTAAATAAAAAGTAAACACATATACAATTCCTGAGTTTATTCTTTTAACCTGTAATCAGTTATTTTTTAAGTAATTAAAAATTTATATTTACTTCTAATAAAGTTAACCATTTTCTTAATCATTATATTTAGTACAACTATATAAAATTATATTAACTATTATTATCCATAGCAGTTATTTTACCATCCATACTGCTCAAAGTATGTTGTAGTTTAGATAAGCTAGAGAATGTTTTGAAGATGTGGATCGTCAAACTAGGATGCAAACATTTTCATTTTTAATATCTTTTTAAACCTTTCTATTTCACTTTTGATAATTACGACTGTTGAAAATATTGTAGATGACTCGCTTCGTTTGGCTCTAGCTATGGTTGGTCGGCTTTGTATAAGTTCATCTAATGTTGTTATGCCAGTATACACAGCTGAACTATTCCCGACTTCAATGAGGAATCTTGGCGTTGGATCTTCAAACGCTCCAGCAGGGGTTGCCTTAATATTGGTGCCTTACCTCTGGAATATGGTATGCTTTAAGATTTTTAAGTTAGTAAATCATTTAATATACACACACACTGACACAAACATTATATATATATATATATATATATATTTAAGATTTTGTTTAAAAAATAAATAATTTAAAAATTTTTAACTTTATTTTTGTTATCTGTCCCTATTTGGGCGCCATATGTTATGATTTTGTTTAAAAAATAAATAATTTTATATATATATATATATATATAATATATATATATATATATATATATATATATATATATATATATATTGGTAATGTTTTTTTAATATTTAGTAAAGTAAAAGTTCTAATTAATATAAAGTTAATTAGTTTTCTAATTATTAGTTAATTAATTGTCCCTATTTGGGCGCCATAATGTAATGTTTTTTATAATTTAGTAAAGTAAAAGTTCTAATTAATATAAAGTTAATTAGTTTTCTAATTAGTAGTTAATTAATTGTCCCTATTTGGGCGCCATAATGTAATGTTTTTTTATAATTTAGTAAAGTAAAAGTTCTAATTAATATAAAGTTAATTATTTTTCTAATTATTAGTTAATTAATTGTCCCTATTTGGGCGCCATAATGTAATGTTTTTTATAATTTAGTAAAGTAAAAGTTCTAATTAATATAAAGTTAATTAGATTTCTTATTAGTAGTTAATTAATTGTCCCTGTTCGGGCGCCATAATGTAATGTTTTTTATAATTTAGTAAAGTAAAAGTTCTAATTAATATAAAGTTGATTAGTTTTATAATTAGTAGTTAATTAATTATCCCTACTCAGGAGCCATAATGTAATGTTCTTTTTAATTTGATAAAAGTAAAGTTTTAGTTAAAATAAAATTATCTTTCTTTGTTTAAATGAATTTTGAGGGAATATCAAGGGTTGAGCTTTTCAAAGATAATGATTCTGACTCAAGAATATATTTTATAAACAATTAAACACATTTTACACCAGATTATATATAACATTTGACATATTAGTAATTTTGATAGATACCTTCCATCTTCGAAACGATTGTAGATCTTCATAATTCAAATTGTTCCTCAACTTATCCTTCTTGCTTCAAATTTCCTTCTTACATTCCTTCATCAGTCTATTGAAACACTCATCACATCAAGACTGTTAAAATAATTTACTAATTCTTCACACATGTGACTAACGACTCACTAAAATAAGAGAGAGATGTCGACACCTCGAGGCCCCAGCGAGAAGAGAGCGTCTCATAAAGAACTACCCGTCCCAAGCGCAAAAAACCTTTAACGGACAAGTCTATACCTTCACAGCCTTCGTCTTTATTACGTCTTAACGACTTATCACTTAAAATAAAATATAGAATTTAATTCATACATTACAAAAACATTTAGAAATCCTAATCATTATTTAACATACCTTAATTCAAATTGACAAACAAAACTATGTAACAATTAGATCGGCGGCGAACTCTCGCTGGCGCCAAATTCAAACCAAAATCCTTTTACATAAAATTTATCTCCACTCCAAAATATCACTACAATTTTTATTAGCATTCACAACTAAAGGCCCATGAATCATATTTTTACACACATTATCAAAAACAAAGGATCCACAAGTTGATTTGGGAATAATTTTGATTCAGCCGAATTAATTTCATAGATTTCATCTGATCGTATTTAAATTTTTAACCACAAAAGTATATGATAGTGTGGCAAATTAATATTAATCGTTTCTGCCTTTCAACATTGTGCATTTAAATTTTTATTATTGTAAATTCCATTATTTCTAACCTTTCTTGAACTATGAAAATTAGGTCGTTAAAATTTACCATTGCAAACTCTATTGCAGAATGGTGTGCTAATCACATATCGGTCGATTTTCAAACTTCACTGGGATCCACATGTTACATCACATATTAAATTTGTTTAAATGATCTAATTGAATATAAGTAAATTTCACTATTAATTCAAAGCTCTCTATAACACTATATGTTTGTAACCTCTCATGAAGAATGGCGGTCTCCACCTATCGGTCGATTTTCTAAATTTCCTGTTATCCACATACTATCGCTTTTTCAGTTACAAATTAATTGTAAATCAGTACATTTTATTATTGCTTCCTGGAATTATAAAGATGATGTGGATAAAAGTTGGTAGAGATTGGTTCAGTAGTTTTCCTGTCTAGAGATCACCAAAAAAATAGCTTGTCCTTTTATATAATAGTATAGATTAAAACAAAACAAGTTCAGGATTAATTATAAATTATTACAATTTATCTTTATTTCTTTTTTTTTATAGGCTGGAATGAATGAAAATATGCCTATGGCTGTACTGGGGGTCTGCGGTATACTTGGAGGCGCAGCTGTTCTACTTCTTCCCGAGACTGGGGGCTTAGTCGAAGATGTTGGCCAAACTTAAAAGCTTTACAAAGCCAACCTCGGAGTTGTTTGTAATGTTTCAAAACAAGGAACAAATTTCGGTTCTCTCCTCAGAGAACAACGTCGCTTTAGATGAATGAAATAGATGATATACATATATACATATAATTAATCATTTTGAAAGATCGATTTCAAGAAGAGCAAAATAGGCTTCTGCCCTGATGTTTAAAAATTCATAGCTTCTCTGTTTGATTTAAAAAAAAAAAAAAAAAGTATTAGTGATTCATAAAGAAATCACAAATAATTTATCTCGATATAATATTTGATACTGATATTATTTATTAGCTGTGATTCAATAATATTCTTTTCTTGTATATTCATCTATTTATTAAAATATATTTATTAAAGTTCCTACTTTCAAATTTTAAAACAGTCTGTGAAATTTTCATGTCATTAAAAATTTGGAATTGATAAGATATTTATGATATATTGTCCTAGAAAACAAAAATTATTGTTTCATATATGATTTTAATTACTGGACAACAAATGTATGCTTGTGATAAATGAAATGAAAATATTATGTAATTTATATTACAATAGCGATTCGTAATTTTAAGGATAGAATGATTTATTTATAGGTTTAGTGAACTATACCAAAGATGAAAGGGTTTTGAGTACTTTAATAATTCTTTGAAGTATGTGCAGTATTTTGAAGACGGTGCTGATAGATTGTTCATTTTATATTTTCAATTTAAACTATTTTCTTAATTTTTTCTATTACTATAGGTATATTTACCGAACCTAATCAGTAAAGTACAGCTTGTAAAAATATTGTCGCTTCATATCAGTGGTTTCACACTCTTTTGATTCTTGACAAATGAATCATGAATCAAATAAACAAAATGGAAATAAATGTTATTATATTTCGAACTGTATTAGTTAAGACGCCTTGGCTTAGAAGCTGATGCAACACTTAGGGAACCACTGCTGTTCATGAAGAATGTATTTATTATTTTTTAGAATAATCTTTATGTTTATATTAAAATAGGTATTGTAAAGTTTTATATTTAATTTATTTTTTAATACATTGACTGCCATGGCAGTTTTCAAGATTCTGGTCTAAAAAAACAATTTAATTTAGTCATATTCTATTATTAAAAACATTAATTACAATCCACATTAATCATCAAAAAGGTGATAGATTTATAAAAACAAATTCTGTTCCCATTGGCTTGTGTAATAGATATCTCTTCATGAAAATTGTATTCTGCTTGAATAATACTCTTATAAACTTTTTGAATAAAATTGTATGAAATTTTGCTTTTTGATTGCACTTTGTATAATCATATTGCTTTTGTATTTCAAAAGTGACATAACTTAAAAATCTATATTTTTGATTTATCATGTTAAGTTAAATACTCTTTTATGAAATTTCAAAAATGTATCTAATTAACTTCAAATCCCAGCTGATACATCTCACTTGCGGTTGGGATTAAAAGATAATTCAGGTACACTTTTGATATTTCACACAAGACTGAAAGTTTTACATTTTTTTAATTCAGGTTTTTGAGTTGTGTCACCTTTGAAATACACGTGCGATATGTTTCGTTCATTTATTATTAAATTTTCTGTTCACTTAAGCCAACCCTGATTATTTTTTTCTTCTTCTCCCTGAGGTCATCTGTTCATATTTATGCCATTATATACCACATTTTTTATTGTATTTGTACAAATATAAGTAAATAAGCTATCAAACAACTCATAGTTTGCATTCTGGGCAAACAAATAATCTACCAGATTCTTCCTAGTTTGCAGTCAATGTATTAAATTATGATGTGCTTTTTAGAACTAGCTGCTCTTTGAATAAATTGAATGTGATTATTCTAATGTTAACCAAAACTGAATCTAATTACATTTATAATCAAAAGTAACTTCCTTAACATAGAGATTTAGAAATTCTCATGTAAAAATGTTTTGTTCTTTAGGGATTTTTTTTGTTCATGTATTTATTTAGCAATTTCATCAGAAATATAAGTGTATAGTATATTAATGTTGATAAGTTAGCAATGTACAATTTATTTTCTATTGAAGAGAAGAATTGTAGTTTTTTTTTATGTGTTTTTGTGATTAATGTAATTTATATTACTTTAAAAAAAAAAAAAAAAAAAAAAAAGGTGTAAATTGGGTGAGGTTTATTTTATGTTGTAAATATTCATATGTGATGTTACTTAATTTTTTGTAGTTAAAAATGTAAACTATATAAATAAATGTCAAAAGAGCAGATACGAGCATAGAATTTATTGATTATTCATCCTAAATAAAAAATTGATCAGATCAGAATAAAATAAAAGAATGTTTTTGTAATATATGCAGGCAGTGCATATTTTGGTAGCAATGGCCTCACTATGTTGTTGTAAGTGTAGATGTAGATAGATGCTATTCTGAGTTTACCCCAGTTTTAATAAATTAATTTTAAGAGATGGGATTAAAACCAAACATCTGTTAAAAGATGTTTGAACATTTCATAGACTCAAATCTCGTGGTCCAGGTGACTTTGGTTATAAAATATTGAAAAAAACCGTATCAGCGGTCATTGGGACTGCCAGTAGAAGCAAAGCTTCCCAAAGAAGAACTGAAACAAAATTGATAAACTCATATGAGCTGAAATGGTTCGTCTGATTAGCCATAGCAGCATAAAGTAACGTTAAACGAAATAAACAAACAAGCTGAAATGGATATGAGCTTACAAATTATTCTGAGGCTTCCAAAGATAAGGGCTCTAGTACATTTTTTGAGATGACTCTAACAATATTTTAAGATTTACCATCGCCATAAAATAAGTACGGATTTATTTTTAAATTTATTATTTATGCACTGTTATGACAGGAAACAATTAGGAAAAATAAATAATTTTTTTTTTTATTATTTCTTTATTTCTTATATAATTTTACAATTCACAAAATTACATATTGTACCAACAAAATAAACCAGTCTCAACTTAAAATACAATACCAATAATCAACTTAAATATGTGTGATATAATCATAATTTATAATGAAAGAAAAAATATATGAGAAAAAAAAAACTTTCAATGAATAAACAGAAAAATATAACATCCTAGTAATAAAATAAACAAAATTGTGACTAAAATAAACAAAAATTGTGACTATAATAAACAAAAGTTGTGCCTATATTCACACATACATACTCATACATACTTATATACACACATATTTACATGCATATGCAAATTTATATACATATACATACTACAAGCATATTTAAAATTACCTGTACCACTTACAACCCATGAAGGGTCTCGGGTTCAGCACTTAGGTAGGCTGTACTGTTTCTAAGCCAATGGTTGTGAAAGGAGGTGATTTGGCCAGAATTCACGCTCAACCGCCAGGTTTTTCCCCAATTAAGGGTACCCACTTTTTAAGAGGCTGGGTGGGCCCCAGGAGGGTCTCCCGTCCTCGAATTCGATCCACGACTGAATTAACAGAATATAAATATTCTGCCTTCAGTCGGACTCGAACTCAGGCCCGGGAGCATGGTAGTCAAGCGCCTTACCCACTGAGCTACCGCGCCTCCCCATTTATTTAAAATAACAATAAATAAATTAGATTGATATATTACAATAACAAATGCTTGGTTCTTTTATGTACATATCATTTTGTACTATTTTTTTGTGTAGTTCTCTATATTTTTTATAAGTGGGTTTTTATTGTTTTTACACTTGAAAAAAAATTGTTTACATATTTTCTCAATGAACACTTTAATATAAGGTATACACAGTTCTTTATGTAAAATCTCAATTTTTGTGTAGAATGCATAGTTTCCTGTGATTCTAAGGCATTTGTTTTGGAACACTTGCAGTTTTTTATAATTTGTTTTAGACATAGAACTAAATATAGGGCTTGTGTATGTTAATATAGATCTTAAGCAAGCTTTGTATAATAATAGTTTATTATCTGCGCTTAGCTTAGATTTCCTATTAAAGTATGGGTATATAGTACACAGAGCCCTGTTTGCTTTATTACACACATAATCAGTGTGTGAAGTAAAAGTCAGTCCTTTATCCATCTTGAGTCCTAAATATTTGATCTGAGTGGACCAAGGTACAGGCGTTCTGTTTACAGTCAGTTGGGGAATATTACTTGGCCATCTCTTAGTAAATATTATAGCTTGTGTTTTTTCCTAATTTATTTTTATTTTCCATTTATTGTAAAATCTCTCTATTTTTATTTAGTGCTGCAGTCAGTCTATTAGTGATTGTGTCCGGTCTATAACTTGAAGTATAAAAAGCCGTATCATCGGCAAACAGAGATTTTTGAACTTTGAATGAGTTAGGTATGTCATTTATGTAAATATTGTAAAGCGTTGGAGATAAAACCCCGCCCTGAGGGAGACCAGCGGAAAGTGTACGTACTGTGGAGTAGTGGCCATCTATAGATACTTTTATCGTGCGGTTTGGTAAATATGATTTTATAAGTGCTAGTAAGTATGGTGGAAAATTGTAAAGCGTCAGTTTGAATATTAGCCCGTTATGCCAGAAACTGTCAAAAGCTCTTTTCACGTCGAGTAATACCATACCTGTGTGTTGTTTGTTATTAAATCCCTCGGTGATGTGGTCGGTCAACCTGCCTAATTGGGCTACAGCAGAATGCTGATGTTTGAAACCGAATTGTTAAAATAAATATTTTGTTGTTTTTAATATATGAATTTAATCTTTGAAATATTATTTTTTCAGCTATTTTGCCTATAATACACAATAAGCTTATGGGTCTGTAGTTTTCTACAAGTTTTTTATCTTTGTTTGGATCCGGAATCGCTTTGATTATAACCATTTTCCATAGTTGTGGGTAGTGTTTCAATTTTAGCATTGTATTTATCAATTGTACCAATCATGTAATTCCTGTGGGTGGTAATTTTCTTAAATATATTGGGAATATTGCGTCGTGTCCAGGTGTTTTTTTTCGTATCAGTTTTTTTCAGAATTTCGTAAATTTCGGAATAAATATAAAGTGCATTTTGGGGAGTATCAATATTAGGAAAAATAAATAAAAATGTATGTAAGTAACGAGATTTAAAACAACTATATATGGTACCATAAAACGGTGTGACTTTGCACCAAGCTCACTAAAAAGTTTCAGTTGAGGAAAAAGTGTTTTGCTGTTGTCTAAATGAGGGATATTTGATATTTCTTACTTACTTAAAACAACACTGATTGGGTCTAAGAAATTTTCACGCTCATCCTAGTTACATCTCATGTTTTATAACAGTTAGTTGATTGTAGTGTTTTAACAGGTGTGATTCCTTTGTGGGAAAAGTTGTGGTTTCAACAACTAAATACTTCTCAAATCGATTAAGTTTTGTATTAATTTAATTCTAAATTATTGTAATTTAAATATATATATATGATATTCATTTTGCTCAAAATATTTGTCAAAAGTCATTATTGTATTTAAATTAAATGATATTCATTTTGCTCAAAATATTTGTCAAAAGTCATTATATTTGAAAATAAAATAGAATACCCTTTTTCATATGGATTAGGAATGACACTGCACCAAGTATATTTTGGCAGAAGGTGACCTTCCTGTGGGAAGAAGTCTTAGGCAGCATTGCTCCTTCTAAACAAATCAATAAACGAGGATATTTTGAAGTTAAGGAGATAATAGGTTGGTTAAAATCCAAATTATTTGGGAAAGCATTTTGCTTCTTGTTATAAGGTTTTTGTCATCTATGTACAAGTATATTGACTGTTAAAATTTTGCCCAGTTATAGCTTTAAATTTTTTCAAACCATAGTGTTCGTTTTTATATTTTAACAATTTTTGTCTAACTATTACAGATTGCATTTTTCCAAAAGTGTTTCTCTAAGAATCTGTGTGCAATTTATTTTATAGGCATCGTTTTGTTCCTTGTTTACCAAAATTATAGTTGTTTACGTTATTTAGACATGTCTTAAGTTGTTATTTTGTTTCTATTAAATATTTTGTTGGTATGTTATTGTATTTTCTATCGTTCCTCAATATATCTTTAAAAATTGTGCAATTTTGTTTTAACAAAATCCTTAGAAACAGAGAGAAAAATCACAAGGCTAAACTCCAAACACTATTAAGGAATGACTTTACATCTCATAACTACTATCAAGCTTTGACTTTGCTCCAGAATAAGTTTTTAATTGAAAAAATGGGGTGGTGTAAATTCACGGGTATCCGGTTGACTTTGCAGAAGAGATTAAAAACAATAAAATTAATTATAAGTTTTGTAAATTTTGCAATTCCAAGATCAACAGCATTTTAAAGCTAGTTATCCAAAGAAAATATTTTAATACATGCATTTTAAACATTATTGATAGTTAGTTAAAGAATGAAGTTCAACAAAAGTGGTGCAAAGTCACACAATTTTACAGTATTTAAAGTGTTCATATTATGAATAAATTATTTGGAGGTTATAATACTTTTCAAAGCAAAGTTTTTGTAATTATAAAACATTAAAGATAAAAACAAGATATTTTAATGTACAATATAAAATAATGATTAACATAAAATGCATCCTGAATAAAAGTTATTAACAAAACATACAAATAAACAGTTTAAGAACATTAAACTGAGCACTCAATAATTGAACCAGCTGTTTGACATGAAACCTCAATATTGGTTACAGCCTCCCCATTCACACTTCGGAAATATTTGTATGTATATATCCTCCACTTGGAGGTATAAGTTTCAATTTTGAAAAAGTGAAATTTCTTCCAAATTTAACAAAAAGTCATTGTGAGTTGATATTAATCATTTCACAAAAGTATAAAAATCACTAAGTGAATATAACTGCTATATATGCACATTAGAGTATTAGTTGACCCTACATGGTTTTCAATGAATTACACATATTTATTTTGGTATGTAAATAAATCATAATTATAACATGGAACATGTTTTACTAATGACTTAGTTGGTCAAAAGCGATATGTTTTTGGAAAACACGAGGGCGTTATGAGTAAATTGACAGTTTGATATTAGGAGAGTAGGAGCAGTTAGGAGCTCAATTATTCTTATACTAATTAACACTTATTTTTGACTAGGAGGTAGGATCTAATGAGTGAGCTCCTTTTGACTCTGTTTTTCCTAATAGGAATTTATAAATTTCAATTTGAATTAAACCGATCTTGCTCGATCTCTCTCAGCTGTTCAAAATTTTAGTTTGAATAAAAAAAGGCACGTTTAAAACCTCTATTTATAAGTGCAGGAGCTTTTCTGGCATGCTCTACCTCAGTAGGTGCTGTTCAGATTTTTCTCTCTGTTTTTAAGGATTTTGTTAAAACAAAATTGCACAATTTTTAAAGATATATTGAGGAACGATAAAAAATACAATAACATACCAACAAAATATTTAATAGAAACAAAATAACGACTTAAGACATGCCTAAATAACGTAAACTATAATTTTGGTAAACAAGGAACAAAACGATGCCTATAAAATAAATTGCACACAGATTCTTAGAGAAAAACTTTTGGAAAAATGCAATCTGTAATAGTTAGACAAAAATTGTTAAAATATAAAAACGAACACTATGGCTTGAAAAAATTTAAAGCTATAACTGGGCAAAATTTTAACAGTCAATATACTTGTACATAGATGACAAAAACCTTATAACAAGAAGCAAAATGCTATCCCAAATAATTTGGATTTTAACCAACCTAATATCTCCTTAACTTCAAAATATCCTTGTTTATTGATTTGTTTAGAAGGAGCAATGCTGCCTAAGACTTCTTCCCACAGGAAGGTCACCTTCTGCCAAAATATACTTGATGCAGTGTCATTCCTAATCCATATGAAAAAGGGTATTCTATTTTATTTTCAAATATCATGACTTTTGACAAATATTTTGAGCAAAATGAATATCATATATTTAAATTACAATAATTTAGAATTAAATTGATACAAAACTTAATCGATTTGAGAAGTATTTAGTTGTTGAAACCACAACTTTTCCCACAAAGGAATCACACCTGTTAAAACACTACAATCAACTAACTGTTATAAAACATTTAAGGAAAATATTTTTTGTTGTATAACATTTATAGCTAGGACATACCGTTGAGGAGCTATATTGATTTGAATGAAAAAAGTCAGGTTTGAAACCCCAATTTTTTCTCACCTTTGTTTATTATGAATAATCATTTATTGTTAATTTAATTTAAATCATTTAAAATCATACAGGTAAACTGAAAAAATAAAAATCATAAGGGCATAAGGGCATAGAAGGTCAGGAGGATTAAGCTATTTAATTATAAAATTTATCTCCAACAGACAAAAGAATCACAGGTAACTGAAAAAAAAAAAAAACATATGAGGATCGACTGTTACTAGGGCAACCCCTAAAACGTGTACCATGTTATACTTTCTTCAGCTGACAGGTTCAAGGGGGCCAGTTTTATTTTTTTTATTTTTTTCGAACATCTCAATACTCCGCTTACACCAATATGAAAATGCATAGGCTTTTAATATCTTGTTATTATTTTATATATTTCCTGATTAATAATAATTAGGCTTTAGATCTGCGAAACCGATTCTCTTATTTCCTATATCAAAAATAGTGTAATATTTCGACAAGAACACATCGCCGAGAATCCAATCTATATCCCCAATGTCTGTGCCCATGAATCCTGAGATACAAACCGGGTTCTCTGAACCTGCAGAAAACTGAAAAAAAAAAAATGATATAGTTAGAAAAGTAAATTATATTGTTAAAAAAGTCCTTATGCATGATAGTCCAGTAAAATAATGCTCCATAAGTCCGTTTTCAAGAAAAAAATTATGAACTTTTATTCTTAACGGATCTATATTTTTTTTGGGGTGCTGAATCCGAATCTGAAGTTTGCTACCACAGTGTCCGCTTCATATCCAAAATCGCAAAATACCAGCGATTTTTGTTTTTTTTTACCTGTAACACGAAAACGAAGCTTTTTTCAAGGAAAGTCTTTATATATAAATTGTAACCGGAATTATTACCTACGGAATGAAAAAAAAAACTACTCCGAAATCAGATCATTTACTGTGAAGATATGGTCTTGGGAAAAAGTTAAGGAATTGGCCTACTGGTGGTCAGTCCCACTTGTCAGCTAAAACATGTTTACCGTACTTTGTTGTTTATAACTCCGAAACTATTTGTCTGATTCACAATTACTTTTTTTTATCTAAAAAATGGTCAAATTTACTATTAGACTCTACATATGAAGTTTTAATCAGTCTGGCTAAAGACAGTAAACAGCTAGCAGCTCCTCTTTACTATTTTCCTTCTCATTTCTTTATATCTTGTTAATTTTCGTGTTTTTTTTTTTTTTGTTTTTTTGTAGTGTTTAATTTGCATATTTTAATAACATAGTCAGTGAAGTGACCCATCATAATTCACTAAGATTGCTCTATAATAATCGAGAGAACGGAGAAATCACACCAGATCTAGAATAACAAGAGGCTAATCCGCACGGTATTAAGTGTCTGCTTGCTACTACCGTAAGTAAATAAACATTTTATACAACTATTTACTTCATTGCTTATAGATCAAAATATATTTAAAAATGGTTCAGTTCGCTAAATGTGATAACACAATTTCTAGAGACGATAAGAACAGTATAGTGCGCTATAAATGTAAAGGAATTTACCACGGCAGGTGCTTTAATATACAAGATAAGCACCCAGAAACCTTCTGAGCCATCGGGATCCGAAATACTTGTGGCAGTAAATAGTCTCGCAGAGGAAATGAAGTCCGTAAAAACATCTCTAGACAAATACGGAGACTTAAGTTTTGAACTGAACGAAAGAATGTTAAAGATCGAAAATCATTTGGAGGGACAGACTAAATTTATTGAAGACTTGGTCAATGAAAACAAAAATTTAAAAACAAAAGTAGGGCAGCTCGATAACTTCTTAATCTTGACAGAGCCAAGCTCAAATACCTGACAGAAATGTATACAGGGCATTGCAGATTAAATAAACATCTCTGCATAATGAAAATCAAGACCTCACCGATTTGCAGATTCTGCAATAGGGAGGATGAGACGCCTTACCACATTATATGCAAATGCGATATGCTGGCAAGGAGAAGGTTTCTTCACTTTGGGGAAGAAATCATCCTAGATCCGAGTGTGGACATAGACCCTATTAGCATTATAGGGTACATGAAAACACTAGGACTGTACTAATAATGGTACAGGATAAACGGCATAGGCACAATGAGCCATAGGGCTGAGGTGCCATTAAAGCCGGAAAAAAAAAAAAAAAAAAAAAAAAAAAAAAAAAAAAAAAAAAAAAAAAAAAAAAAAAAAAAAAAGGGCAGCTCGAAATTAGGTTAAACAAAGCAGAGCAGGGGCTTTTGAATAAATTGATGGAAATTCGGGGCATCCCGGTATGTCCAGGCGAGAACCCTACAGCATTAGTAACAAGCATTGGTGCTGGTCTCGCCATCAAACTAAATATAGAAGACTTTGACCTAGTGGAGTGCCAGAGGCCTAGGAAGAATGACATGCGACCAACGCCCATAATCACACGATTTGTCAGACAATACCTGAGGGACGATTTAATATGAAGGAGGAAAGTCAAGAAGGACTTCTCAATGCGGTATATCGGCTGACAAGAGAACGACTCCCACCGGATATATCTAGGCGAGGAGATAACCCTGACCAATAGGCATCTGTATTGGCTCGCCCATCAGAAGAGATCTGCCAGCAAATTAAAATATGTATGGTTTGGGGAGCGGGTGTGCTGCCGTAAATAAGATGGCCAACCTGTGATATACATTAACCAGCCTCAAGACCTGGATGTTTTTGTCTGACCTTATGGTCATCATTTCCTGTTTGCCTGTCCTCTATCTACACCTCCTGTTATTGAAATTAATGTATTTTATATTTGTTCTTGTTCTAACAATTATCATTACCAGGTTGGTTTTCGGTTTTTCATTCATTAATATCACTGTGATATTACTTTTAATTGGTTAACCTTCATTCTTTCTATTATTTCCATTTGTTTATTTATTTTTTTTACTTATTATTATTCTTTTTTTTTTTTTTTTTTTTTTTTTTTCATTACTTGTTTACCTTCTTATCATTTGCTAGTTCTCGACTATTCTTATACATTTAATTGTTACTACTTTTACCTTTACTCTACTTTATTATATGTATCTCTACTTTTACATGGTTTTTTTTCATATAATTTTTATTTATCATCTTTTCAGAAAAAAATAATTTTTCTACCAGCTTATGTAAAGTTTTGTCAAACCAGAATTTGTTCACTAATTATTACTTATTAAGATCTTTGTACGAAGTAATATTTTTATTTTTTATCAATGTTTCAAATTTCCTAAAGTTAAGCACATTTAAGTAATCCCACTCTTTTTACTTCTTAATTGTCTATATAATGATTATTGTTCCTATAAATTCCAATTCAAAATTTCCATTATCTTTCGAAGTAAAATTTTCCTTCCTTTATCCCAATGTCTAATATACTACTGACATGTCACATTAACTCCCAATCCCTCCCAGAACATTTCGATGAATTCTATGACTACTTTCTCCATAACACCTACCACATCATTGCCGTTTCTGAAAGCTGGCTTTAACCATATATACCCTCCTCTTCTGTATCTATTCCTGATTACACCCTCATTCGCCATGATCGGATGGATCGAACTGGTGGAGGTACTGCCTTATATGTTCGAGACAATCTGAGGGCAAAATTTCTTCTAAAATCCAACTCTTCTGATATTCCACACCCAGAATACATGTTTACTGAAATCTCCTCTGAATCATTTTCTCTACTTTACATCATAGTTTATCACCCTCCTCAGGTCAAATTCGACCCTTCATTCGAATCATCCCTTTTCCCTTATGTTCCCTTATGTTCCTTTATATAATAATGTCATCATAGCTGGTGACTTTAATACTAACCATCTCTCAGATTCGCCTGATAAGATTTATCTAATGGACTTTGTGTATTCCCTTCATCTCTTTACACTACCTTTCCAAGCCACTCATCATACCCAGTTCACAGATACATTAACTGACCTTATGACTGTTGACTCTCCTACAAACCTATTATCCTTCTCTCAAAATCCAGTACCTTTCCTTTCATGCCACGATCTAATCCAAATCTCTTATGACATATCTGCTCCTACTCTTCTTCCCAAGAAAATATCTTGGCGAAATCTTGAACTCATAACACCAGATATAATAGAACCTCTACTTGACTCCCTAGCCCATTCCATTGAAAACATCTATTCCCTCTCCTCAATTGACGAAATGGTGGAATGCCTCACATCGAACCGTTATATTGTCCTTAATCATCTTGCCCCTCTCAAAACCTCAATATCCGACGACTGCCAGCTCCATGGATTAACCCCGGCATTAGGAAGCGAAGAGATGCTGCCAGGAGATGCTTCAGGCGAACTAGACATTCAGAAAATTATTCATCGTTTAAGCTTCTTCGAAACCTCACCCAGTCCTCTTTACACCGTGCTAAAGCACAGTATTTTCATAGTATCCTACCCCAAGCACCTGATCCTAGATCTAAATGGAAAATTTTCAGTATCCAGTTCCACAACTGATAACAACTATCCAGTCACTCCAGATGAACTTAATTCCTATTTTGCTGACTCCTACCCTAATGAAATCCCTGTAAACACTTAATCCTATTCAATTCCTCAAACCCCATTCAATTCTAATAACTTTTATTTTCTTAATATTTCACCTAATGACCTTAATTGATTCAGTCTTTAAATCTCATACCAACGACTGCGGCTTGGATCAAATACCCGTAAAAATAATAAAACTCTGCCTTCCAGTTATCTTACCTGCCCTTCTCTTCATATATAACTTCTCCTTACAAAGCTTCATTTTCCCTACAGCTTGGAAAAAAGTCCTTGTCCGTCCATTGAACATAGTACCTTCTCCTTCTTCAGTTTCCCACTTCAGACCTATATCAATCCCATCAAATTTATCCAAACCATTAGAAAGATTAGCACATTCCCAACTCACCTCCTTTCTTGAATGTAAAGCTCTCCTTACTCCTTCACAGTCAGGCTTCCGTTCCGGATACTCCACGCAATCTGCTTTGGTAAAAATTACCCAAGACCTTTATTCCTCCTTGGACCAACAGAATATTACGATCCTGATTCTATTTGATTTTTCAAAAGCTTTTGATTCTGTTGACCATACTATTCTCCTTTCCAAGCTCCATAATTTCTCAATATCTAATAGTGCGTTAAGCTGGCTTCTTTCCTATTTATCTCCCTTTTCTCAAACAGTGATTATACCCGGCAAACCTCATTCAACTTCACTACCACTCTTGCGAGGAGTCTCCCAGGGATCTTCTCTTTCACCTACCCTATTTTCCATTTATATTAATGACTTGCCGAATTGCATCCACTACTCCCAATATCATCTTTATGCTGACGACTTGCAGATTTATTTTTCCTTTCATCCTTCAAACATGCTAGATGTGACTTATAAGCTTCAGAAAGACATCGATAGCATTAACCTATGGGCAGTAGAAAATAGGTTGAGTCTGAATCCAGAGAAAATAAAGGCTATCCTCATTGGGTCAAAACCTCACCTAAAAGCCCTTCCCTACTATTCACTGCTTTACCTTAAAAACCGACCAATTAATTTACAAAATTCGATTAAAAATCTGGGAGTAACGTTTGATCAAAATCTATCTTGGAATAATCATATTTCTCAAATCACGAGGAAATCTATATCTATACTTTTCCATCACTACGATTTATTACCACTAAGTACTCGTCAACTTTTAATATCTTCTCTTGCTTTTCCCAACTTTGACTACGGATGCATAGTATATGGAGGACTGTCTAGTGAGCTTGAAATGAGATGTAAAAGATTAATGAACTGTTTTATTAGATTTACTTTTGGGAATTCTAGACGTTCTCACATATCTCACAGGTATTCTTAAATTGGTTGGCTTTACCCCAGTTTCCGATGTCAATACTTCCTAGGTGCTCTCATATTTCAATCCTTGAAAAAAAAAAAAACCCACCTATATTCATGACCTCCTTACCCTGCGCTCCTCCATCCACCTCTTAAATATTAGAACCCAACCCATCAACCTGCACACTCCTACACATCGAATGGCATCCTTTGAAAAATCCTTTATTACCCGCGCTTCCTCTTTATGGAATTCATTGCCCATATCAATACGAAAAAGCACCACTCTTACTTCCTTTAAACATCATCTATTTCTTTACCTCCTGGATCATCAATCTTTCGAGCAAATGTAAAACATGAATATTTATGTTATATACATTATAATAGTACACATAAGATGTATCTTTTTACAAGATTTCTTCATTTATTTTGTAACTCATAATTTAATTATTAATCAATTTTTTTTATTATTTATTATCATCATTTATTATAATTAATTATCATAGCCAGACGATTGTTCTATATATTGTACTTGTTTGTTATTCTTGGGGGATAAGTTGTCCCAGAATAAAGTTCATTTTTCTTCTTCTTCTTAATCGGGTCCCTGGAAATACACATGCCAGCACGCCAAAGATCCCACTTTTATGAAATCCATGTTTTTTTTTGGCATATTGTTTGCTATAACTCCGAAACTTTTTGTCTGATCCAAAATTTCATTTTTTCATTTTAAAGCTGGTTAAATTTCCTATTCGATCATATATATATGTAATTTATATCAAATTCCGTTAAATATACTTGCCAGCACACTGAGAATGTCATAATTGTCATATTTTGCCAAAATATAAACATTTAGCATGCTAGCCTGGGTGTTAAATGCTGTTAAATCCCATCCTACATGTGCCATCCATATCGTTTTCCATTTCCGCCCGCTCATCTATTGTTAATTCAAATCAATTGTAATTCAAAATATCACCAACATTATATATAGTTATATGAATGTATCTTACTAGAAATAAATAAAAAATTAATATTATCAAATGAATTATCAAGATATCTGTCAGTCCTGAATATTTTGATAATTGTACATAATGCACTGGAAGAAGAAGAAGTTAAGAGTTTTGGTATAGCTTTTCATTAGAGTATTCTATACAACATAAAAAAATTCAACACCATAGGGTATGGAATGTAGAACGAGAGGGAAGAGCGGTTTAAATGATTCTTGTTTATTCTTTCCTCAAACATCTCTGCAACTACCAATTTTAGTGAATTATGTTTTATATACAAAATCAAAGTACAATAAATTTCAATTAAAAAGATTTTAATATATATATATTTTTTTTTTTATACAGAACCTTTGGTTTTGTATATGGGGCAATAAGTACATCATATGTCATTATAATTATTCATAATTATTGTTATTATACATACCTTCATTACATAATCACTGCCGTTAAAAGAATAATCTTTATTATTAATAGTAAAAACTATCGGGGGTAGGTTTGGAACTTCCACACATTCTACCTGCAAAATAAAAATATATATATATACATGTGCATGTATGTGTTTGATTGGCATAATGTAGGCATATTGAATATATTTGTGGTATTAGTGCTGACAGCAAACCACCTAATTCAATCTTTAATGTTACAGTCTGAGGTAGTAATTAGGATCGAGAGCCGCCCAGGTAACAAAAGGGCCCTTGGCCTGGTAAAGCCAGAAAGGGCTGGACCCCTCAACAAAAGCAGGTATTCGAAAAGGGTCGAGCCTTTACCTGCCTCGAACGTTCTGGACCCTCGCTCTGGAATGTTCGCTGAGGCTTTAAATTGGGCAGCCCGCAGCCTAGTGAGTACTCAAGTGGCAGTCAGAGAGTGAAGGGCAGTCATTGAGGAGTCGCCAGTCGGTTAGTCACTGACTGAGGCGTTGACTGTCCAATGGTAGTTTAACAACCACATTAACAACCTTAATTATCTTAATAATCAGATCAGTCCAAGAGATGCCATTCTTAATGCTATGTCTGCCTGCTCTTTAACATCCGGATCAGCATTAATCTAAAAGAATACCAGTCAGGACTTAATTGTCTGACAAATTATAAGTAATTTTAAGTGAAGAAATGGTCAGGGTGAAAAGACCAGAAATGGTCTCTATTCTATCAACAATGGAATCATCATCATAAGTAATTTGAAAATAATTAATTAATATGTTCTTCTCCAGAGGTTTGTGTGGGGCCAAATAATTTAGGTAGGTATGTTAATTATAAAGAAAAATTCCAATGAATTATTTGGATGAGTGACATGTAACATGGTAATAAATTTTATTGTTGTTTAATGAAAAACAATATAAATTCAAACAAAGGGTTGACATATAAAATTAACATGATTAAGAATAACGTGTGTATTAAGTAAAACGAAAACATTGACTTTTTTTTTTAGTTTTTTAACGATTGGTTAAAAAGTAACATAACGTCAATTACTTAAAAATTAACCCTAACATTACCATGAAATCTTAGAAATATCTATTAATCTGCAATGAAAGTGTTCAAAAGGGATTTCTAAGATTTAGGTAGTTGTAAAAAGGAAGGACCTATGACGTTAGAGGTAAAATCAGCAATGTCGTCAGTTTAAGCCTCTCCAAAACCCAGTGGCCATCCCAAATCTTATGAACTATAATTGACCAAATCACAAAAGAAAAATTGAAAATAAATTGCAATAAAACTTTTGAAATTAAGATGTTTTATATTAATATAAATTCTAAACTAATAATAAGTTTTACTATATTCAACTTACAACAGTCATACCATACAAGGATGCATTTCCTACTTTTTCATTAATAGCTTTTACATCTGCTGTTGGTCCTATGATCATAGATGTTCCAGTATCGGCCATGGCTATACAGCCTTTGGTACAAGCTGAATAATTTTGAGTTCTAACACTGAATAAAAAAATATATTTAAAATTAGAAGAAATATCTTGCTTAGAATAAAATTTTACTTCATTTGAAATATGAATAATAAATTTTAGCATTACAATGTGCAGTTTAGAATAGTCTAAATGAAAAACAATACAATTAGGACTGATGAATTAATTGCCACTTCTATTGGAATTATTTTATTTGAAAACTAGTTTAGAAAGAAGTTCTTTTACTCTTTCATTTACTGATCAACGAGTTTTTTCTCATGAATTTAGCTTCAATACAATTTAGCTTGAAGCTAAATGAACAATTTGAAAATTTCGTATGCAATAGAACTGATTATGAATGTTTAACATTCGAAACTAGTTTCCAAATAAAATAATTCCAATGGAAGTGACAATTTATTCATCAATCCTAATTATAGTGATCCTTCTATACCATCATGCATAACTCAAGTGTCAGGGTCAGGTAGCTGAAAAGAGTCAGGGTCAGGTAGCCGAAAAGGGTCAGGGCCAGGTAGCAAAAACGGGTCAGGGTTAGGTAGCCGAAAAGGGTCGAAGTCAGGTAGCTGAAAAGGAATATCCTTCTATCTTAAAAACAGTTAAATCATCGAATATATCAAAACAGTGCCCTTATAAAGACAATAATGGTAGAAGTTATCCTTCCACTATAGTAAGATCGTTAAATATTTTAAAACAGTATTCTCAAGGACAACACAAAAACACAGGCCATTCTTCTGAAAGGAAATAAGTGTAGGCCTAACCCTATTATTAGAATTGAAGGAGAAAGAATATGCCCAACTCAGACTGTCACCTACCTGGGTGTGAAAATAAGAAGAAATTTTGTCGTAACGCCTCATTTGGAATACCTAGCCAATACGATGCCCTTATCATTGAACGAACTCAGTAGGTTGGGGGGTGCCTTGTGGGGCCTCAGATACCCAGCTACGATGGCAATATATATAAAGGAGTGATACTTGGTATCCTACAGTATGCATCTCCTGCCTGGTACCAAAATCTCTCACGCAGACAGATGAGAAGGCTGGCAACGATTCAACATAATTCTCTGCTGCGAGCCACCAGGGCGTACAGAACAGTGTCTCATGAGGGGTTCCAGTTCTTAGCAGGAGCGGTACTCTTGATCTTGTACTGCAAGAAGATGGGTTTAAATTTAAAATGAAAAGGAAAGGCTCGGTGGGACTACCAAATAATCTCCGGTCTTTGATCGATGCAAATCCAAGGAAATAAATGGAAATTATCTGGGAGTACACGATAGAAGAATGGAACAGGCGGTGGGTGACAACCCCGAAAGGGGCTACTCTTAGAAAATATTTCCCCACTGTTAGGTCACGTCTTGAAGCAACTTGGGTCCTCCCGGATTACTGGATCTCTCGGTTTCTTACAGGGCACGGGGGCTTTCGAGCCAAGCTCCAGAAACATGGTAAGAATATTGACCCGCTTTGTCCCAGCTGTGGTGTACCGGAGACCGCTGAACAAGTGATAATAGCATGCACTGCCTTTGAGGCACTGAGAGCCAAACTAATCAGAAAAACAGGGTTCTACGTTCTAACTGAGAGTGATTTCCTTTAACTAGTTTCGGCTGACAACTACCCATCCATATTACAAGAGTTTTGTGTATGGTTGGAAAACTGAAGTGGAGGTAGAGCACTTCAACCTAGGAATAAGGGGCCACGCCCTAGATAGACCACTGGACAGAAATGAAGCTGACGACAACCTCATCACCAAATAAAGGTTAAACTGTTAAAACCAGCAGGTTGCTATCCCTGCAAAACCCGTGAAGCCGAGATGCAAGGAAGGGAAATAAATAAATAAATAGATGTAATATTGAAATTTCCATTTTCTCAGAGAGCTTTAAAGGGATATTTTGGTAGAACTTAAAAAAAAAAAATTTCTATAATCATTAACCGGCTACAATAGAACCGGCTGAAAGGTAGTCAATGAAGGTAAGCTCCTCTTCCCAAAAAATATTTAATAAAATTAGCTTATTATGCATGCGATTAAAACAAACATTGCTGCAAATTACTTACACTTCATGATTTTCAACCATATTATTTGAATATTTACCTTACCTAGTTAATTTAAACTCCCAATACTGTTCTTTGTTGATGTTGATATAGTTAATTGTTTGACTATCAAATGCTGCTTCATTCATTCCACCTATATAAAGTTCTCCCCCAGGAGAAGTTTCATGCCTGAAAAATCAAACAAGAACAATGCTTCTGAAATCAACACAGTAAAAATGCATTAACTATGTCGATTTAATTTCCTTAGTTTTCTAAAGTAGAGGAAGTTTGATAATCTGATGAAATTACTGTTTCTTTTAAAAGACTAAATTTAGCTTGGGACTCTTTGAATTTAAAAAACATTCTCTCGTCTTATATTTCTAAAGGTCTCTTCTTTGCCTAAACTATTATCTATTTTTAATTAAACTTTTAACATTTGGTAAACAGTATTCATGGTAGGGATGTGTTGATTCCAAATGTCTTCTCGATTCCACCGATTTTCAATGAAAGAATCGGTATCGAGAATCGATGACCCAAAGTCAATCCTAGGAACAGATTGGTACTGTTGGAAATAGTTTTGTAATACATAATTATGTAGTTATTATACATACATTGATCTAAAGATAAAAAAAAAGATAATTTATATGAATATAATTTACATCTTATAATAACAGAGCAATTTTTCATGAACTGGATCAACGCTGCTCGGTACAGAATCATAACATTCTTTTGAAAAATCAATCATTGCTATTGCAAGCCAAACATTAAATTATTAAAGATTTGTATTCACTATTGGCTAATGAAGAAATAAGATTACTATTTCAAAATGACAAAGCTGAAACACAAAAAAAATTAGGATTGATGAAATAATTTTATTAGGATTGATGAATTAATTGCCACTTATATTGAGATTATTTTATTAGAAAACTAGTTTCAAATGCTAAACATTCATCTTCAGTTCTAAAACATACAAAATTTTTAACACATCAGTATTATGTTACATGGATTATATACTCGTACACTAAAGTTTTCAAAAATGTTAGACAAGAAATCAAACAATAGTACTCACCTCAGGAGATCTAAGAGATAACTGAAATATATCGATCGTGAGAAGGGGAAGGGGGCAGGCAGCTAAAATTTTTGGGCTTTGCTATGGGATTTCCCTTATGACTCATTGGATTTTTCGTTCCTATTGGAAACAAATTTTAAATGGGACTATTGGAAATGTTTATCTGGTAATTTAAATAAAAATCTGGATCAGTTTTAAACAATTTTATTATTTTTAATGATTCATAAATATTTAATTTTAGGCTATTTTCTACTTGATGTAGTATTTTTACTCCCGAGTCTTTATTAAATTTATGGTTATTATCATTTAGATAGATAGCGCAGTTGGAATTTTGGGTCTTATTATGTTCTTATATGTATGCTGTATATGTTCTTTTACTCTTTCATTTACTGATCATCGAGTTTTTTTCTCATGAATTTAGCTTCAATACAATTTAGCTTGAAACTAAATGAACAATTTGAAAATTTTGTATGCTTTAGAACTGATTATGAATGTTTAACATTTTTTTTTTTTTTTTTTTTTTTTTTTTTTTTTTTTTTTTTTTTTTTTTTTTTTTTTTTTTTTTTTTTTTTTAATATGCATTTGCAGCATTTTTTGTATTGTATTATTATACAATAATAAGACCCAAAATTAAATTTGTTTCCAACAGGAATGAAAAAATGCAATGTCAGGCATAGGGGAAATCCCATAGTAAAGCCCAAAAATTTACCCTACCTGCTCCCTTTCCCATCCCATGATGGATATATTTCAGTTATCTCTTAGATCTCCTGAGGTGAGTACTATTGTTTGATTTCTTGTCTTACATTTTTAAATATTCTTCAAACTCGCAGTAAATATACTGCAGCCAAAAAATCTCAGGAAACCACACTAGCTACACCCAACCCGTCTACTTCAACTACCAGCAATAAAAATATCACAAATCCGCATCATTCTTCTGAACCCGAACCACCTCCAATCTTTGTTGCCAAAATTGAAAATTTTATATCATTCTGTCAAGAAATATCAGCTTTGATCGGAGAGACTAACTTCAACTGTTTCTCTCGGTTCAAAGACATTAAAATCAAAACTTCAACAAAAGAAAACTACAAAAAATTGGTCATCAAAAACTACTACAAAAAATCATCTCACCATCAAAAACTACGACTTTCATTGTTACCAATAGAAAGAAGAAAAATCGAATAGAGTCGTATTACGTGGTCTCCATTCCACCACCCCAAAGAGCGCAATCAAACACGATTTGGAAGCAATATGTCATAACGTGAGGCAAGTCTATTGTGTGCTTCACCCAAAAGAAAAATATCCTTTGCCATTATTCTTCGTCGATTTGGAGCCTGCCAGAAACAACGATGAAATATTCAATGTAACCAGGCTGGTATATTCAGTCATGAGATTTGAAGAGCCGAGACGAAGGGCAACCATAGTCCAGTGCACCCGTTGTCAAAGCCTCGGACACACCAAGACAGACTGTCACCACCAAGCCAGGTGTGTGAAATGTGCTGACCCTCATGCAACTGAGACATGCTAAAAAACAGGGGATACCCCAGCAATATGCGCGCTGTGTGTTCAAGACCATCCAGCAAGCTACAGAGGCTGCTCAGTATATAAAAGTGTGCACAGTCAGAGGACATCAACTTCGACCATCAGAAAATCACAAAATCATACTAGCAATGTAGAGGAAGTTCAAGAAATTCAAGAAGCCAATTCCCACAGAATAGAACAATCGACTTCAACATCTGATCATCATCCACAGGGAACATCATACTCCGATCAGATCAAATATCAAATTCGACATCAGCCGCCTCGTATTTCCAATTCACAACCCCAGACCTCCCAACCTCAACCTCAACCCCTGAAACAGAACACTCCTGTTCATAATTTGCCTCTAAAAGTCAAATTACCGCCTCAGAAGGATCACCCACTTCCAATCCAACCACCTGTTCAGAGCAACTCTTTACCTCAAATACCATTACAGGTAGATTCTGCTCCTCCTACCCTAGGAAGAGTCCAGCCCCTAACCAATGCTCCTACTCAGTCATATTATTCCTACCAAGCTCCAGATTCATTTCCTCTTCCCCATCCTTATACAAATGATATAAACGCCATCCTTTCCTCATTCCTATCTGAACTAAAAGATACCATTAAGCCCCTTATCACCCTTCTTACTAGAGCCCTTTCAGAAATTCCGTTTAATGTCGCTAGATGAGCGGTAAACCTCTAGCTGTCATTTTATGGAATGCTAACGGAGTACAAAACCACCGAGACGAACTTGACATTTTTCTACACGACAATGAAATAGACATTGCCCTGCTGACTGAAACTCATTTTACTCAACGGTCGGCAGATGACCTTAGGATTTTTTAAAGGGAGTAAAAAATCCTTAGCTATGCCGTCCTTCGGAAGGGACGTAAAATGGGGGTCCCGAGCCTGTGAGATGTCAGGTACTCGTTAAAGATCCCTATCCTAATTATACCTGGATAGGCAAAATTTAGGACTCCCACCGTAGCATCGTCCGATTAGCCATAGCAGCATAAAGTGACGTTAAACGAAATAAACAAACAAACAAACTCAACGGTCATATTTTTACATACGAGACTACATCACTTACAGATCTGATCACCCAGACAACACCCAGAGAACACCCATGGTGGATCCTGCATCCTTATCCATATAATCAATACCTCATTCCCTTGTCCCTTCTACTTCAATTGACACCATTCAATCCACCTCAGTATCCATTTCAACTCGTCCTTTCCATCAAACATTTTCAGCTGTATACTGCCCTTCTGGAAATTCCCTTTCTCATAACCTCCTTGATTCCTTATTCCGATCCCTCGGACCACGCAGGGGGAGATTACAACACCAAACACCAGCGATGGGGTTGTAGAACCTCCAACTCCCGTGGCAGCATCTTATCCCACATTACAACATCCAACTGTTATTCAGTCCTCTCACCATTAAATCCTACTTATTGGCCTACATCTCTCAAAAAATGTCCTGATATCCTCGATATCTTCATTTCTTCCCAAATTTACAACTCTCATACCTTTGTCAAATCCCTGGATGACCTTTCATCAGACCATAGTTCTGTTCTGCTTCACTTGTATTCATATCCTGTTCCGAAACCCTCTCCTCCTAGACTGATTACAGGACGAGTAGACTGGGACAAATTTCGTTACGACTTGGAAAACAAAATAGACTTGAAAATTCCTCTCAAAACAAAACATGATATCGACACTGCCATCGACAAACTTACCACATCAATATCCATCAGCATTAACGATAACACCTCACACAGACAAAAATTAAATTCTTTTCAGACTAACTTGCCACACCACATTCGCGACTTAATAGTAGAAAAACGTAGAGCAAGAGCGAAGTGGCACAGGACTAGATATCCATCAGATAAGAATAATTACTGCAAATTAACAAAAAAACTTAAGACGGAAATTAAAAAATACAAAATTCAAAAATTACATTACAATACAGAAAATCTTAACACCACCGACAAATCTTAATGGAATACTACCAAAAAACTACTGAACTACAGAAACTGTAATCATCCTCTACTAACTGAAGCCAAAACATGGTCAAAATCTGACGATGAAAAGTCACTCATTTTTGGCCAGCACCTTTTCCAAACTTTTAACCCACATCCTGATATCCTTAATCTTGCTCACCTAGAATATATAGAAGCAGAACTCAACATCCCACTCCAAATGTCTCCTCCCCCTAAAGCATTCCATCATTCAGAAATATTAAACATAATTTACAGATTACCTTCAAACAAAGCCCCTGGACATGACCTAATAACATCCCACATCCTTAAACTACTTCCTCGAAAAGCCATCCTATTCCTAACATACATATATACTGCTGTACTCCGCACCACATATTTCCCTGATTCCTGGAAATTATCAATAGTTAAAATGATACCGAAACCCAAAAAGCCACCTGAGCTCCCATCCTCATACCGTCCTATTTCTCTCTTGCCAATCATTGGTAAAATCCTAGAAAAACTCATTTTAAAACGTTTGCATCCTATCCTAGAATCCTATCATGTAATCCCAGATCACCTGTTTGGATTCCGAACATCACACTCAACAATCCAGCAATGTCATCGTGTGGTGGACATTGTCTCCTCTGCATTAGAGCACGGAATGTACAGCACGGGAGCCTTTCTTGATTAGGATTGATGAATTAAATGCCACTTCTATTGAGATTATTTTATTTGAAATTCATTTAATTCATCAATCCTAATTGTATTGATCCTTCTATATCATCATGCGTACCTCAAGTGAGCCTTTCTTGATGTAGAACAAGCGTTTGACCGAGTCTGGCACCCGGGACTGCTGTATAAACTCTGTCAGTTCCTACCTTCTACATATTTTCTTATTATTAGATCCTATCTCAGTGACCGAACCTTCAAAGTAAACCATAAATTTTCCTATTCTCCCCTCTTTACCCAGTCTGCCGGAGTTCCTCAAGGTAGTATCCTAGGTCCTATCCTCTACACAGTGTACACAGCTGACATCCCAACTCATCCTACCACTATCCTCACCACTTACGATGATGACACATGTGTGTTATCAGTAAACAATGATCCTTTTATTGCCCCTCAAACACTCCAATCCCTTATCCTAAACCTTCAAGAATGGTGTCAAAAATGGAGAATCAAAATAAATTCAAACAAATCCCATCAAATAACCTTTACCCTTCGTCGTAAACCTACGACATCCTGCCCTACAGTATCCTTTAATGATATTCCACTAATCCCTGTAGAACAGATCCGCTACCTAGGACTCCACTTGGACAAACGTCTTACTTGCAATCCACATACAAGACTAAAACGACAAGAAACTGCCCGTCATTACAGACTACTTCAACATTTACTAGACAAACGTTCAAAGCTCCCCATTAATTACAAAAGACTCATTTACATGACAGTGACTAGACCTATTTGGACGTACGAAGTTGAGCTTTGGGGCTCTACTAAACTATCCAATCATCTTGTATCCAATCTTTGCAATCCAAAATCCTTCGAAAAATCCTCAATGCTCCTTACTATGTGACCAATAAACTTATCCATAAAGATCTTAATGTTCCATATCTTTCTGATTTAGCCCAAACCAGATACCTATCCTTCCATAGTAAGCTCCATAACCACTCCAATCCACTAGTCTCCCAACTTGCTTCCTCCTCCATCCTTGATAATCCTCTGAGGCATCTGAAAAGAAGATGGTCTAGGGACCTTTTAGTGTAGATTTTATTGAAGTGGTACTAGTGAGTAGTTCTTCACAAGTTATTTACATGCCATTGTATACATTGTCAACACATTTACTTGTTGTATATTATTTTGTACAGTTGTAAATATCAATAAATGAAAAAAAAACAAAAAAACTTTTAAAAACATTAGTATATATAATCCATGTAACATAGTACTGATGTGTTGAAAATTTTGTATGTTCTAGAACTGAAGATGAATGTTTAGCATTCGAAACTAATTTTATAATAATAATAGAAGTGGCAATTAATTCATCAATCCTAATTGTATTGATCCTTTTATACCATCATGCGTACCTCAAGTGACTAAAAAAATTAATAAGACCAATTTAAAAATTAATAGGACCATTTGATTGCCCTTTCTGGTATTTTTAGAGGATTTTGTGATCCTAGAAAAAAGATTTTTTCATGAAATTACAAGTAGCTATTGGTTTTCGAACCCTAATATACTATTAAAATCAACATACAAAGAAATATCAGTGCATCCTTCCACCAACTGTGTTTAGTGAAAGGTTTTAGTTGAACATTTGCGCTTCATTCAGTAATAAATGAATTCCAGAACTTTTTCGGTTGTTTGTCTTCTTTAATAATAGTTAATAAAATGATTTATTTTGTGTACATTATTTGAACTGCAATTAACTTATACACAGTATATTGTAGATAATAAATGCTATATACTGTTTACTAATTTATTTCTTGGGTTATTATTGTATTTTGATAAGATCTAGTTTGCGTTTTTAGCTCTCATATCAATTATTTTTTGTATCAGCAATTTATTTTTAAACTAAGGTAGCAAGAATCAAGAATTGATTTTTTTGTACTGAGAATTGAAGCTTTTTGATACCGACACATCACAGATTCATAGTATAATAATTGTACTAGGGTCAAGTGGGGAACAGTGTAACAAAAAAGTCATTTTTATTTTTAGAAAAAAAAAGAAAAACTTTTATTATATCCTCTGTTTAATATGGCGGCACATGAGATTGAAGAACAAATGAAGGGTTTGGTGGATGAAGGGGTTGTGTAACAAAACAAAATTTTGTGTAATTTATGTTTAAAGTTTTTTTAAAAATAATTTTCTAGATTTTACAAAAAAAATTGTAACATATCCCCTACATCCAGTAAACCGTTCAAATAAAGAGAAACCATAGTCAAATTAAAAAAGGACAGAGCTAATCATGATGTTACACTGTGCCCCTTGTTGCCCCAAAGTATCCATGGTATCCCACTTAACCCTACATGAACCCTTACCAGGCACTGATTAAACGAAGCTAACGGGAAAGGCAAATGGAGCCATCTTCACCTGGGGCCCTTCAGTACCGAAAGTGTTAACTTAGAAATAAAAAAGTGCTGTGAATTGTCTATTAATTATTCTTTGTAAACTAAGCATTCATAGATACACAATAGATTTTTAAATTGATATACTCATTATAATAAAATCGATTGTCTTTCTATAGAAATACTTTATACAAAATTAGCTAAAAATAAATCATATATAGTCAAATGGTAATCAGTCAATACCTGCTTAAATAAAAGGAGAATAGAGGAGCAATTGGAATTTCTCTAATCATATTATGTATTGGAGGCTCTATTGAGTGGACAGAAATAGCTGGAAAACCCATTCCTAAAATTCCATCATATTTTCCAAACAAGAATGATATATCAGGTTCGTTAGTCACTTCTGTAAACACTTGCTTATTTATGGAGAGATCTCCTATCTGAAATATAATCAAATAATATTAATGCTATCATTTTTCTAATTCTTCATACATGATGGCTTTGAAATAATTATCTAATGATGATTTGTTTGTTGGAGCTAAACATCCTTATGCAGTCCAACTAGGGCAGGAAGGACAGGTTATACTACTGGTTACCAACCTATTCTAGACAGAGTCTAGAGGGTCACATTCATGACATCACAAAATTAATTTCAACCCTCCCAGAACAAATTCCAAATAGAGTCTCAAGAAAGAAAGAAAAAAATTGAAGAAAGAAAGAAATTGCTTAAGTGCTTGGCACTCTTATATATTCGGCCACTACTTTCTAAAATATATCTTATGTTATTCCAGATATTTTGTCGCACCGCTTGCTATAGTTCTTTTTATTGTATTAATGATTTATTTTTCCTTTATTATTATTTTCTGAATGTTATTATTATTAGTTGTAGGAAGTGTTAAGTGTTAAGTTCTGTTGTGGAAAGTGCCAAGTTAAGTGAACTTGGCAACACTGAGTGCTGTAAAAAAAAATTATAACCTCCAAGTTAATCTTATTATAGATTGTTTGGTGTTTTTTTTTATTATTATTTTTTTTTTTTTTGTGATTAAAGTTGTTAAAAAATATTAATGAGTTTTGTGTACACTTATTCAGTATGTGAACTGTTAAACATTACAATTTATAAAAAAGGTCTGCAGGAAATAGTCATCACTAAAGAGGCTATTCATATTTATAACAAATAATACAATAATTCTTGAAATATGAGGTGATATTTGAAATGGACAAACCTTTATATTACCCATTTATAATAATTCTATTCAATATCAAAATTGAAAAATGTTTATTTTAAATGGTAAATAATAATAAAATTATAAAAAAAATAAATTATATGTTACTTTGATAAATAAAATATCTGAGGAATATTTTTCTATTAAAAATATAGATGATGAATAAAAAAAAACTTCTATATGCACAGTTAAAAAATTTTTTTTTCAAAATTATTTTATTTTTACTAATGAAATTAAACCATTAAAAAGATTTTACATAAGCACAATTCAATATATTAATTATAACCAGTGAGGAGGTATACAAATAGAGCAGTGAGGAGGTATACAAATAGAGCTGCTATTGAGATAGGGCGGGGCTACATGCAATACAAAATAAAAAATTCAACGAGAATAGGTTTAAGTAAAAAATAAGAAATTAAAAGCTAACACTTGCAACTTTTGAGGTTAGGGTAGTAAAGTGGAGGGGGAAGGAATCCCACCCCCACTCCACTCGTGACTGCTCTATTGTATATCTCCTCGCTGATTATAACATTTTAATCACTATGACATCAAACCGTTACAGCTAACATAATAATATATTTATAAAGTATGCTCATTTAATAATTAAAAGTTTGTTTTTTTTAGACCAATTAATTATTTTCTTTAAATTTACAATTTCATGAACTGAAAAAGTATTTGAATGGTACAACCTCCAACTTTTTCTTTACTTGAACAATCAGCAACTAACTGCTCTGTCATAATTTCACAGCTGTATTTAATTTTCAATTGATTCTTTCTTTGTGTTACCTTGACTGGATTCTTGATAACTACAAATGCTATCTGCCTGGAAGCTCATATCACATTGACTAATTGAACATATTGACTCCCTGAAGTTCTACTTCTAGTCGAAAAACCTCCACCTGAGGCTCTTCCTCCTTCACTGCCTTCATAATCAGCTCCTTCAGTTTTGTTTAACCACTACTTAATTTTAATCAACTATATAATCTTTCAAAATATATTTTGATTTTTACATTACACAATAACTACATCGTTATATATTTTAATTTTATTACAAATTTAAATAATTAATGTATGGAAACATTTTCACAATTATATGAAAGGTTATTTATTATATTAGATCAATTCATCAAAAACATTGAAATATTTTTACTATGCCACTACATTTTTAAATGGTATTTGAAAAATAAAATTATTAATTTCAAAATTAAATGTAAATTTGCGTTTCTCCAACAAAACAAAATGAAATTAAACTTGTCATTCTTTTAAAAAAAAAAAAAAGGTACCGGTCGAGAATCCAGCTACCAATCCCTAGCATAATAATTATTTTCAATACTTTATGACCAAAGTCACCTGCAGCATGAGATTTAAGTCTATGAAATTTTCAAACTTCTTCCCAACAGGATATGTTTGGTTGTAATCCCCTCTAGTAGAGGGAGCAATCAGAGGCCCATACAAAATGTCCTAAGGCTCCAGCTGAGATTCAAGCCAGGACAGATCTATTTTATTCATTTGGGAATTGTACATGACCCAAAACCACCTATGGACCTCACTCTTCCATACATCTAACTTCACAGTTTTTTCATTTATTTTTTAATTATAAATTTTAAGCTGTTTTTTAGATGCGGTTATATTTATTGTGATATTATTATTTTGAAAATGTTTTTAATTATTTATATTTTTTTTTATAAACTTCCAAATTTTTCTGCCCCCTGAAATCTGCCGGAGCACGTGCTTCCTTTGCCCCACCCTAGTTCCGGGCCTGAATTTAACCAATCAAGGTATGAATCAATACTGATATTGTGATGTTTAGTCAAACTAATTTGTTTATTTTATAGTGAGCTAATAATATGACCGAATAATAAAAAGCTGGGTTTAATTTTTATCCACTTACTGTATACTAATACTACAGTAAGATCTTATTAATGAAATATTATACTGTAAATTATGAATCTGCTATAACATTACCGTCAATTTATCAGCTGAAACATATCCGCTTATTTGCCCAGACATGTATGACAGAACTATACTTGAGCCATTCTTTACATAAGTTGAAGATTTTTTGCTGTTGTACAAAGTATGTACTTCTGAAATCATCATAACAATAATTTGTAATTATTTTATAAAAAATATTATTAAAAATTTCAAATTTGGCATAAGTAACTTACTGCATCCGATACTTAGTTTACAACGCTTGGATGGAACCCATAAATTAGCTGAACCAGTGTCAAAAATAACTTTAAATTTTTGAGGTGGCGTTCCTAGAGAAATGTTACCATAATATTGGGCCTTAAATAAACATTCTTAAGATAGTAAGAATCTATTAATTATACAATTTTAAAACTGAATCTTAAATTCTTACATTCAGATAGTTACTAAGTGTTACGCTTGTCTTCTTTTGTTTATATTGATATGTATTGTATTCAGTCAATTGTTTCGAAAATTCTTCAAGTGTAGGGGGTGTCCTAAAAAGTGGAACCTTGCTTGATGTGGTAGGGTCCCCTCTAGAAAAAAATTATTGACTTATTTCATATAAAAATTCCAATACTTGAATAGATAACGAACCTATAATCATTTTGAAACTGCTTTAGAATTTTATGACTGAATTTTCTTCTAATAATATTGAATACTATACGTCATCGCGGCTTCACCCACTCTCATAAGAATTTAAATAATTTTAACTAATAATTGATATTTTATTAGTTTATCTATAAAAATCTTGTATTGAATTATCCAATTGAGCATTATTTCTTCACTGTTATTTCTATGCATAACAGTAATTTTAAACCTGGTTCCATTGTACAGATTAGGAAGTTGAAATTCACTTTAAAACATAATTTGACATCCAATTTTTAATTGTAATGTATGAGTTGGTAGTCCTAATGGACAGAGACTATTAAGAAGCTTACAATAATGTATTACTACTGAATATAACACTCTACACAAATAAATAACCTGATGAAAAATTATAGCACAGAACCATCTAATGTAATACTTTAAACGAAGATAATTCAGACCGTGATACTTGGACTCATGTCCAATGATCATCACAGCAGTTCATATGTTTATGTTATGTGTCTCGAGACTGTTATCACTATCAAGCCTCAGAAGTCTGTCTTGAGATTGAAAGTGATCTCAGATGGACTATACCCTGAAACTGGTCTCAAGACTTTCAAGATTTTGCCTCAGGTGGACACATAGCTTAAGGTTAATTGAAGATGTGATATTTATGAATTAGGTCGTCCATTAAATTGCATTTTTATAAATATTCATGAACCACAATATATAAATGTATATACTGTTCTATTGGAAAAAAAAAAAAAAAAAAAAATATATATATATATATATGAAATGAAAGAGGAAGTTAAAAAATTGGGTATCAAAAAAAAGATAAGGATAAATTCGGAAAAATTATAATATAAAGGTTCTTGTAGCGGAAGAAGAAGAAGAAGCATGAAAGTAAGATAAAAGAATATAAAATATATATATGTATCGCATTATAAATAATATATATATATATATATATATATATATATATATAGTAAAGGAATATTTAAAAAAAAATCATTTTAAAACTTGGAAACCTCACCTGATGAAGCCTATAAACAGATGAGTCACAATCGTTATTAACATGCAGCACTTTTTCATCTTGACAATAGGTCAATTTCTTTTTTCCTTTTAATAATGATAATCTAGAAGTAAAATTATTTAAATAATTTGTAAATTTAATATGTACTATTATTTTCATTTCTATCCTTCAGTTTCTAAAATTACGATACATTATAAAATATTGTATATTTAAAAAAAAAATCTTCATTATTTATTTTTAAGTTCATAGATAATAAGTTTTGGAAAAACTGAATTTTATTTTCTGTAAATAATTTTATAAATTATTGAATTCGGTCTCTGCAAAAAGGGCTTTTCATAAAATAAGTTAGCACTGAAATCAATTTTCCTGCAGATAAACTCACATTTACATGCATACTTCAGAACATAGCATTGCTTGAAATTATTTCTTTCATTGACAGAAGTGTTTTTTCCATTTAAGTTGGGTTTACCTTCAGAAAAATGTTTTTCAGTGCTTACTAATTTTATGAAAAGACTGAAACCCTGTTTGATAGACCTATTAAATAATTTATGAAATTTTGACAATCTCTATAATGAAGTTTGAAATAATTTAGAAAGAGCAGTAATTTTTTTATAATGTTTCGAAGCCAAATGAATATGAACATTTCATAACAAAAATATATATATATATTTAAACCCTGTTAATTCTTCATCAATTTATCATATTTAATTTATAGTTCATTCTTCATTTCCTACTTCTTTAAATAATAAAGAGAGCAAAATTAATGTTTAAAATTAGACATTTTAAATGTTTTCTTTCATTCTGAAGTATTTTCTGCATTTAAAGGTGGATTTACCTTCTCAAAAAAAGTGTTTTTAATGGTAACTTATTTTATGAAAAAACTGGACTGAAGCCCTTTTTGCAGAGACCGATTCAATTAGATACTAGACTTTCTTGCGATTTAATGTTGTCTATTTACATTTCCTTCAGAATTGGTACAGTTTTGTGATTTATATTTATATTAGCATTTTGGTGAATAAATAAATAAATATATGCAATGAAATTCAAAACCATTTTCATCTAAAAAAGTTTTTTGTTTTTTTTTATGAAAATAATTAATATGGATTAATAAGAAAAAATAAAAGTAAAATAAAAACGTCAAAGGGGAGAAAAGTTTAATAGATCAAATATTGAAGTGTGTTTGGTCATTTATTTAATGCCTGACCTTTTGAAAATGGCATTTTTTACATGGCATTTGATGATTTGATATTAGGATAGTAAGAGCAGTTAGGAGCTCTACTCTTCTTATACTACTTGACTAGGAGGCAGATTCTAATGAGTGAGATCCTTTTGTCTCTGTTTCTCCTAATAGGAAATAAAAAAAATTAACCTGGATTTGACCGATCTTGCTCGATCCCTCTCGGCTGTTCAAAATAAAGTCATGTTTGAAACCTCTATTTTTTTTATTTTGATAATTATCACATTTAGTATAATAAGTACAAAATGTCACAATAAACAATAAAACTCTCAAATTAAATCACTATCATTTAACTGAAAGAAAATGAAGAATTGAATTAGTCATCTAATATAATACACACATCAAAAAAAGTTTTGCATCACCCTAATTTTTTTATTTCGCTTGAATATTTAGGAGAAATATTTTTAGGGAGTGAAAGTGCAACTAATACTGATAAAAAGCATTATAATTACAAACAGCAAACATCCTTGTAAAATTACAAAAATTAATAAAATACGAAAAATACAGAAGAGAGGAAAATGTGAAATGGTTAAAAATTTGCTTAACAAACATTTATCATTTACCTAGTACTCTGTGTTTCCTCCCTGGGCTCTAATTAGAGCCTGGACTCGTACTGGCATCCCTAAAATAATGTGGTCTATGTTTTCTTGTTGAAGACCGCCATTCTCGAATCGCTGCTTCCCTCAGTTCTCAGAGTGGTAGGGACGTTCTGGTGACGTACCACTCGGTGAAGCATGTCCCAGACATCATCTATAGGATTCATGTCTGGTGAGAATGCAGGTCAGTCCATTATTTGAATTTCAGGTTCCCTAAGGCACTCAGTGACGATAAGGGCGAGCATTATCATCCACTAATATGAAGCCATCGCCGTGCCTCCTTGCTGGTGGTCTCACGGTAGATTGTAACACCTCGTTCAAGTAAGAATTAGCAGTCATGGTCCATTGGATGTGTACCAGTTCAGTTCTGGACCTGTTAATTACTCCTGCCCAAAACATGATGGAGCCCCCATGCTGCTGGGCTCTATGAGATGGGTACCTCAAGTGACAGCCTCCCAGGTACCCTCCAGACACTTAATCGGTTATTGTCAGGGACCAGGGCAAGTCTGGTTTTATCAGATAACAGAGAATTCCTCCACTGAGGCAACAGCCTCATGAGTGGGCAGTGTAAGGGTCTTCTTGCTCGAAGGTCAATTTCTTGGAGGCGATTTCGGATGGTTTGGCCACTAACAGCAGTGCCTGTAGCCCGCTGAAGCTGTTGCAGGTAGTCACCCGCAGTGGAAAAGGGCTGACTTCTGGCTGTTAGCCCTATATAAAGATCCTCGTACCTTATGGTACAGAGTAGCCTACCACTACGTGGTCTGTCCTCAACACTTCTGGACACTAACAACGTCCCTACCACTCTTCAAGAACTGAGGGAAGCAGCGATTCAAGAATAGCGGAATCTTCGACAAGAAGACATAGACCACATTATTTTACGGATGCCAGTACAAGTCCAGGCTCTAATTAGAGCCCAGAGAGGAAACACAGAGTACTCGCTAAACGATAAATGTTTGTTAAGCAATTTTATAGCAATGTCACATTTTTCTCTTTTCTGTATTTTTCGTATTTCATTAATTTTTGTAATTTTACAAGTGTGTTTTCTGTTTTTAATTATAATGCTTTTTATCAGTATTAGTTGCACTTTCACACCCTAAAAATATTTCTCCTAAATATTCAAGCGAAATATAAAAATTAGGGTGATGCAAAACTTTTTTTGATGTGTGTATAATAACAAAACTTTATTTTGTTTTATCACTTTTTGTGTTTAGAAAATTACTCTCCTTTAGAAATAAACAATGCAATCTTACAGGTAAGAGGGAAAAAATAAAGAACATAAGGGCATAGCAGGATTAAGCTATTTAATTATAAAATTTATCTCCTACAGAAAACTGAATCACAGGTAAGCAAATAAAACATATGAACATCGACGGTCAAGGAGGCATCCCCTAAAACATGTTCTAAGTTATTCATTCATTCGCCAACAGGCTCAAGAGGGGCAGGTTTTTTTATTTTATTTTATTTTTTTAAATTTTAATGTATCATACAGTTTTATTTGTACAACTTTTATTTATTTATTTGTAGGCTTGTACTGTAGAAAATAAATTATATTTCTTTTTTGTTATATTTTCTAAATAGGCTTAAAATAGAACAATATATTATTATACATTTAAATCCAATTAAAATTCCCTGCACTGATAAATTTAAAAAATCAATTTGATCCACAGCAATAGAGATGTCCCAAAAAAGATTTGTGGGTCGTTGTCATGACAACTCCAATAAACAAGCTATAGTATTCTCTTCCCCTCTATCAGGGGCAGATAATAGAAAAATATACTCCCATTGAATATGGCCGCTACTTACGACTATATGAATGGAACTTCATTCTACTACAAGACTATAAATTTGCCGGAGAGATTTGAATATCCACGTAATAATTATATAATTATTGTAGCTTCATTATTTGGTAAAAACTTTCTATTAATGTTTATTATATCACTAATATTGTATAGTTAGTAACAACTATTTCCTTCATTTAAACGGATAAGTAAAATTTTTTTTATTAGTAAGTATTCAAATGAAATTTCAATAAATAATCATTCTTTAATAGATTTTAGGACTATGCAGTTCACAAACATTGAAAGACATTATTTATTTATCATTCTACATCCATTTTAACTATTTTTTTCTGTTTGTTCACAAAAGTTTGCAAAAAAGCTCTTTAATCACTCTTCTCACCCATAGTAACTTTTTTTTATTTGCTAAAATAAAAAAAGAAGCATGCTTTGTAAATATTAAAAAATCTTAATTTTTAAGCATGAAAAACAAATGAATGCCTGATTTTGGCACAGGCTTTTTAAATAATACATTACATTTTTATTAAAGTTGTTACTGCTTTTCTTTTAGTGTTACACTATTATTTTTAATTTTTTCTAAAAGACTAAATATTCAAAAATTAATGATGAAATAAAATAATCTTGCAATTTTTCAGTGAATTATTTTTCAATTGCATTAATACTAAAATTCGCATTCAGGCTCAATCAAACTTTTCATATTATAACTTTTTTTCATTATAAAAATTACATTATAATATAATGAAACATCTTCGAATAAATAATAAAATATAAAATTCAAATGTAAAAAAATTCTACCCATTTTTCTTTCTTTGTATATACTTTCCATCTCTTTTGCTCTTACCAAACCATCAGTTAAAGAACCCTGAAACTATTAAAAAAAAAAATTATTATTCATGAAGTAAAAAACTATTAATTATAGAAAATAATTTTTAAAAAACTATGGATTGCATATATTCTTGTATACTGTCTTGTAAAGTTGGCCTATCGCTCCTACAGTGTTTTTTCAATAAATTGTTAAATAACTTTTTTTCTTCTTCATAATATATGATATCCTGGAGGAATAAATTGTAAGCTTTTGCTGAAGGAGGAACCAAATTGATTTGGTGTTTCTAGGGAATATTTTAAATTTTCAAAAGTGTAATTTTTAATAACAAACATTATAGTTATAGATGACAGCACTGTAAGTGGCCAGAAATGAAACTAAGAATAACTGATTTTGGAAATTGCCCAGATTCTTTGTTTGGCTCAAAATGTCTCTGGGTTTTTAAGAAATAATTTTTACAGCTCAAAATGTAACGAATAATTAGGGAAAAAAAATACAATAAAAATAAAAACATGAAAATTTGGGTCTGGCTGGTTTTGGAACATAACCTCTCATTTATACTATAAACTACATACCATCATAAGAAATGTATCTCCATTTGTATTTTAAGAATCATGTCTATTGAATATTTGATGGAATAATAAAAATATAGGTTATATTCATAAATATATTTATTTGATGATATTTGTTCATAATAATATGTACATTTTAACTCAAAAAGATATCAAAGCTTGTTAAGTATTTTTCATAAATGTTTGAACAAAAAATTTATATAATTTTATTTTATATTGTTGAAACTTGAAAACAAAACTGAGCTGGACTTAAACAATTTTTACTTTACTTTTAGTGCAAACTCAAAATTTAATCTATAAAATACTCATAATTTCTTCTCAATTACAAATAAAACATTAGATAACAATTTTTTCCCTTCAAGAAACCATTAGCAATACATAGTCCTTCCAATGTAAACATATTCCTGTTTTCTTTTTAGTCCAGTCAATAACTGCTGAATTCAGGTGTGTAGAGTGCATGAAATATGCGATAATTTTTTACTTCAGGGCTTCGTTAGGAGTAGTTAAAAGGTAAACATACTAAAAGCCCCTGGGGGATGAGTATACGGTGGGGTGAGGGAAGAAAGTCCCATTTTTGGTTTTTCAATTACATCTTGGAAAAAGTGGACTCTAGAAAAATATATTTCAAATAAAAACTAAAGCTAATTAAATTTCCTACATATTTGTCATACTATTGAGATATATGGTATTTGATGCAAATGAAAATGAAACAACGGTTTTTGAGATATACGTTATCGGTTTAGTGGTTTGGCCACCACAAGTGCCCAAAGATTGGCTAAGTTGTGCTAAGTAACACTTCTTTACGAAAACACGTTTGCCAGTGCTCTTTTGGCGATAGCTATAATTTTGGAGTTATAGTCAAAAGAGTACTCTACAACATGTTTATTGACTAGATTATTACATGAATATAAAGATCAAATCAAGCAAAAGAAAAGGAAGTTGAAAAAAAGTATAATTAGTTTTTGAAGTAATGACTGGTAATCATTTAAGAATGATAATAGATTTTAGTGCTGTATATTAAAAGCTTATTTCAATACATAAACTATTTTGAATCTTATTATTAATTATTTATCTTATTATCACAAAAGTACTATACATATTAGTTATTAAAATCAACATAATTTGTAATATAGACTTACTTTTAAGCAATGTTTTATCCTTTCTTTTTCCAGATCGCTTTAAAAACTTTGGATGCCAGAAGACACCAGTAAACCATCCATTATACAAAACCTCCTCATCTGAATATGGTTACTATCCACCAAATATTCACACTGTTCCAAAATGTTACTACCCTTTAAACCAAACTTTTACTTTAGAGTTATCAAATTTTGGAATGTATCGCAATTATTCATTAAATATGTGACCAGAAAATATCAGGTTTGCTTTAATAATAAAACTAAAGGCTATATTCATAAATCAGTGCCACTTCAATTAGTAAAATTTATAAAACAAAATAAACTATTTATAGAAACTGTTCAGTGTAACTATTTAAAATCTCAATAGATTTTATTACTGTTTTAAAGTTTTTTCCTTGTTATTTAACTATTCCTTGAATACTACTTTATACATTTATGCATCCTTAATAAATAATTTTTAATTTACAGCTGCTCCATTGATATTATAAAATTAATGAAAAAAAAAAATTATATTTAATTGTAGGATTTTTTATAATTATCAGTTAGTGAAATGTTTCTGAATTATTAGTATTATTCTTTTTATCAATGTTATCTAAAACATTTTTTAAATTTAATTTTAATTTTTTACCTTCTATATTTAAACTTCAAAATGATTTTATGTTAGAAAAAAATATATATATCATATGCCATGCTATGCATGTGTATTACAAGAATTGTTGGTTAATTTCGTTCATAACACATTTTAAAAAGATATTTATTGTTACTGAACTAATTAAAAAAAAAAGAAAGATAAAATAAAAATATTGTTAACAGTAAAATTAATAACTTGAAACATTATAATTGAACGTTATACTCTCAAATGCCAGACTATTCATATGTATATTTATGAGAGATCATTCAAAATGAAAACTGAGAAATGTTAAATTAAGTATTCATCATTTCATTATGCTGACATTTCAACAAAAACACTGAAATATTCAGTAAACTGTTGATTTTTTGTGAGCTCAGTTAATTATAAATTCTTGTTGGATATTTTTTTTTTTTTCATTCCACAATGTATTTTATATAAATTTCAAGAAAATGGAAAAAATATGTAAGAAACAATGAAGTAATTATTAAAAAATTACAGGTCAATGAAAATGAAAAATTGAAACACAAAGTAAGAATGCTATTCTGCTAAGATGAAAAGCAGTAACCCAAAAATTGTGTTAATGACTCGTGTATCGATGGACTCATTGTGAAATTTTCGATTTGATGCTCCATAGAAAAACAGTAATTAGACTTTTTACTGCTTTTCTACAAAGCATCAAATCTAAAATTTCACAATGAATTCAACGATACCAATGTCATCATCTCACAATTTTTGAGTTACTGATTTACTCCTTGACAGGACAGTATGGTAAATAGAGAAAAAAAAATACCAAAGAGAAAAATTATCAGAAAAATTCTACAGAATGTAGAGTGAAGAAATATGTGAATAGTATAAAGTAGGAATGGGTCGATTTCTGATGCTGATTCCAAGGAACCAATCATTTTATCTGATGTTGGCGATAATTTTGTGTTTTCTAAATTTTTTATTATTATTCATTGATTCTTCTCTGTAATGATGAAATATTATTATTATTATTATTATTAATGAATATTCCCTTTTTAAGATAGCGAATGAACTTAAATGCCTTCATGATTTCCCAGCCTTCGGTTGTTCCTTCGTTCTTCCCAAACTCTCTTCATGCATTCACTATGTTCTCTCTTCCGTTCTTTGGTCCACTTGCTTCCTCTTCTGTGAGTTCATGTTTGAAATGCGTGTTTTCTAATTGTGGTTCCAAATTTTTGCCGATCATGTCCATCATTTTCTGTGAGGTTCAGCTTTCTGATGTCTTCTACTTCAGTAATCCATTTGGACTCATTTGTGGGTGTTTGCAATGTCGAAGATTCTTCTTGTGATTCTGCTCTGGTACATTCTATATATGTGTCCATAAAATTTTGCTTTCCTTTTCCTGAAAATGGTTGTTACTGTTTCAGTGTGCTTGAATAATTCTGATGGTGGTTGCTTCATTTATGTTCCATTTCTGTTTACTGGCCCTAATATTTTTCTGAGGAGGGTTCTTGTTTTTCAATATCTTTTACTTTAGTCTGTCCATGAATCAATGATTTTTCTGCTGCATATTGTGCTTTTGAGAAGTATGACTGTGTTATAGTGTCTAATTTTGGCATTGACAGATATTGATTTTTTGTTGTAGTGGTTCCAGATTAGTTTGTAGACAGTTTTGTGATACATGTTCGGTTTATTTCAAGGTAGAGTCCAATACGTCCAGGTTGAGGTAATGATAAAATATGTATATATTACTTTATCTTTAATCTTTAATTAACAGAGCAATTTTTTGTGTACTATATCAACACTACTTGGTCCAGAATTTAAGCCATTTCTCTTTAAAATAATGCATTATTACTGGAAGCTGAATGTCAATTTATTGAAGACATCTATTTGCTTTTGTAAAATTAAGAAATATGATAAAAATTTCAAATTGCCGCAGCTAAAACACAACTAAATAAATGCAGCCTGACAATAGCTTCATTTCATAATACTGTTTTGTAATTCTTAGAGGATTTTGGCTATTCCAGAATTAAGATTATTTTTAAGCAAGAATTTGTCCAATATCTTTTTTTACATTATCTGAAAAATAATTAATTTATATGCTACTAGCATCCCCTGCCGCAGCTTTGCCTGCTCTAATAAGTAAATAACATAGATAATTTTAACTAATAATTGAAACTTTATTATTTTAATCTATAAAAATATTGCATTATAGCCTGCAATTGAGAATTATTTTCTCAATCTTTTCGTGCATAGCTGTAATTTTTAACGAGGTACTTTTACAATGATTAGGTGGTTGAAGATTTGCATAAAAGCATAATTAGACAACCAATTCTGAATTGTAAGGTAAGAGTTGGAAATCCTCTAATCAACTCTTGCAAATGTTCTTGCCACTCAAGGAAGGTACACTCAACATTGTACATTTAAATTTTAATTATTATTACTTTCAATATTGCTAAACCTTCCTAGAGCTATGGAAATGATGTAGCTATGATTTGGTACAGGTAGGTTTAGTAGTTTTACCACTGTACACTCTATTGCGGAATGGTACTAACCACATGTCAGTCGATTTTCAAACCACTGGGATCCACATGTCGCCACAACATATTTAAGTTTTTTTTTAATGATTTAATTGCAAATAGTAAATTTTATTATCAATCTCAAGCTCTATATAACACCATATCTTTGAACCTCTCATGTATAATGGCGCTCGCCAACTATTGGTCAATTTTCAAACTTCATAATTATCCACATATTATCACTTTTTTAATGACAATTTTATTGAAAATCTGTAAATTTTCAAACTTCACTGCGCACCACGCATTTATCGCTTTTTTAATGATTTTGCTTAACATTTCTTGAACTATGAAGATAGTGTAACTAAAATTTGGTATCGATTGGTTCGGAATAGTTTTCGCGGTTATTGATCACAAACGAAAAATGACTTTTCCTTTTATATAATAGAATAGATTTATTGAAGGTAATAAATGTTGTTAAATAATTTGGGTAATTATGGTTTAGTTAATAGATTTACTCTGCTTTTTAGGAGCTCCACCTCCATCACATCTCGTAACCCTTTAGCCACTAAACTCTCTGAAAATTCCTTATCCCTTAACCATGGTTTTGATTTTGAAAAAAAAAAACAATATACTAGCTTCCTTCAGTACCTAAAAAAACTATTAATATGCAAATCCATCTTTATCCACCTTGTACTCATATGTTTCCCTCACACATTCCCAAGTTTTAAACCTCATCAAAAAACCTTAATTTCCTATTGGTCTTCACTCTCCTGTATTGACACTATGACATGCCAGCTCTGTATCACCAGATTTGATTTCATATAAAATACTTTTTCCGCTCCTGCTCTTTAGTTGAGATCCCCGCCGCTAGATCACTCCACCCCCATCCGTTCCATTCCTTTGATATGCCTTAACTGTCAAAACTGTATCAGTTTCTGCTTGCTACTCTCTCTGAAAGGAAGTCTTGCATAACTACTTCTTTTATAACCCCTTATTCTCCTTCTCACTTCTTATCTTTTTAATAATTAATCCTCTATTTAAAAAAATCCTTGGTACTTGTATGTTTTACGGTCCGTTGACACCAGCGCTCAGGTGTCACTTACCTCAACTATTCCCTTACTGTTATCGTAACCTTCCCTAGGTGTTTTGAATTGTGTTTATTATTCTTATTGTGTGTGTTGTTGTCTTATTGTCTATCTGTTTCAATATGACTTGGAATTTGAAGAAGATTTTTCGCACGGCTACAGATGAAAAATTAGCCATCCTATTTTTTCAGGAGCGGAATTTCATTCCGAAGAAAATGACTTGTGAAAACGGGCATAATAAGAAGCTACAATTCGGGGTAAGAATTAGATGGAAATGCCATTCTAAAGGATGCAACAAGAGCCTGGGTATTCGAGTGCATACCTGATTAAGAAACAGTACTTGACCCTTGGAGACTATTGTGCATTTCATATATTGCTGGTCGACGGAACTGACTTCCATCAAATGTTTTATTTTGGTCTATGTTTCAAGATGTTGTTCTTTTTTATTTATATTGGAAGATATTGAACTTTTTAATGAATATTGTTTTAAATAAATGTTTAATTTGTGTCTAAGTAGATTTTTCTTCACATGATTCTCATTTATTTCATTTCTAAAGATGTGTTGTATGATAATAAAAGGCAATGTCTATTTCAAATTCATTGGTGGCATCATAATCTGACATGGTCTAAATAGTTGAGGTAAGTGACACCTGAGCGCTGGTGTCAACGGGCCGTAAAACATTTAAGTACCAAATCCTTTTCCTTTCTTTAAATTTAAATGTTATTGAACAGTTTGTGCCAACTTTTACTTTTCTCACATTTTCCCTCTCGTTCTTTTCCATTTTCTTTCCACTATGTACATTTCTAATTATCTTACTACTTATGCCCCAATATTTATCACTTCTTTACTCTGAAGTACAACAATGAGAAGTACAAACTTCTCATTGTTGTACTTTATATATTTATTATCAACTACATATCACCCTTCAACTTCCTACAACAAATCAACTTCCTACCATTATTTATTTATTTTTTTTGTATTTACACATTAACATAACCTCACTATCTCATTAACTTTGTACCTAATCATTTTTTATATTTACCAATTAAATTAATGTATTTACTCATTAACTTTTAATTAACTATCACTAATTTTAATTTTTTTTTTCAATTTCATTTTTAATTCAATAGCCTTAATGTGTTGTCTTCATGGACTTTAGATATTGCCTCCATTTTATTGTCTTTATTCTCATAGAGTTATTCTTTTCCTACCTTTTTCATACTCTCTGCAATTTTGTCATACCTTTTTGTTTGTTTTCTTTTAGCCCTGATAAAGGCTTGCAATGCAAGTCGAAATGTCGGTATTATAAATTAAAATATTATTTTTAATTGCTGTGTATCTATGACCGCATACTCCAACAAACTACATCTTCAAATACTTCAACTAATACACTATCAATACAAAATTTAATAAATCTTAAATCAATACACAAGGCTACTACAACTATTTCATTAAAAGTTTATTTGGATAAATTAATGTAGACAAAATTAGTCATTTATTTCAAGGTAGCAAATGCAACCCTGTCTTGTTCAGTGTCAAAAACTGTGTAAAAATTTCGAATAAAGACATCTCCCAGGATCCAGACACACAGATGCTTAGGAATATAAAGCCTGACACACAGATGCTTAGGAATAAGAATGAAAACTGCAAAAGAAAAAAAAATAATTCAGTCAACACAAGTATTTTTAAATTTAAAATGTTTCTATACAAGGTGTCCCGAATTTAAATAGCAAAACTTCAGGAACTTATAGGGGACCGAGTAACTAAGACAAAAAGTGGTTCAGAGATTTGCTCGTTTTTAATTAGTTTTGGAGAAAATCGCAAAAAAAGAAACAACAAACATGTTACAGGTAGCGATTATCACCTTTCAAAGTTCGTCAGGCTAGGCAGTAAGATATGTAAACACTTAATGTTATCCTTTACATTCTTTTATTTGTTTACATTTCGGCTTCCTTCTAGGATTATAATTCCTAAATCAGTCTTCAGTCAGTTACTCAGATATTTTTGTGTGAATAGCATAAGCCACAATGCCGCATACATATTCTAATGTTGAATACGCTGATATGATTTTTGTGTATGGTTTCTGTAACGGTAATGCTTTAGAAGCGGTGCGGGAGTATGCGCTGCCGATTTCCAAATAGAAGAGTGCCTAATCGACGAGTCTTTTCGTTAACTTTTAATAGACTACAAGAGACTGGATCATTCTTAATACGTAATGAAGGCGACCTATTTCAGGCAGCAGTAAGAGCAGATTATCGGAGAAGAAATTGTGTACAACGCCACTTCGATAAAAATCCTGAGACTAGCATCCGAAGAGCATCTGCTGCATTAGCAATATGGCGAACTTTGAAAGGTGATAATCGCTACCCATACCATCTTCAAAAAGTTCAGAATTTATTACCTCAAGATTATGTCAAGAGATTGAATTTTAGTAACTGGTTTCTTGACAAAATTCGCGATGATAATTTATTTCCATTATTATATGGACCGATGAAGCTACCTTTACAAGAAGATAAATTGTTAATCAAAGAGATTATCATGTATGGGCTCTTGAAAATCCCAGAGCTATTAGAGAGAATAGGTGTTATTTAGATGACATTCCCTTACAGCAGCAGATTGAAATGTGGTTCCAACTCGATGGATGTCCAGCTCATTATAGCAGAGTTGCTCGAGCTTGGCTGGATATAAATTATCCACAACGATGGATTGGACGTGGAGGAGTAGTACCTTGGCCACCCAGATCACCTGATATGAAACCCATGGATTTCTTCGTATGGGGAACCTTGAAGCAGAAAGTTTATTCGGTGTCAATCAACTCAAGAGAGCAATTAAGAGACCGAATCATAGATGCAGTGCACCAAATATCATCAGAACAATGTTTAGCTGCAATTTATCAAGTGAGTGCTAGATGTAATGCTTGCATTGGTGCAAGAGGACAACATTTTGAGAAATATTTACATTAAAAAGAACATAACATAAATATGAATGTAAATAAATAAGTATAAAAATGAAAACTTGTTTTGTTTCTTTTTTTTTTTTGCGATTTTCTCTAAAACTAAGCAAAAACAAATAAATCTCTAAAGGACTTTTTGTCTTAGTTTTTCGGACCCCTATAATTTCCTCAAGTTTTGCCATTTAAATTCGGGACACCCTGTATAATATGTAAATAATCAAAACTTCAAAACAAGATCATTCATTGCAATAAAATATTTTTCTGTTCTTACTTCCATTACGTAATCTTCTCCTTGGAGGGTGTATGATTTCCCATTAATTTCAAATGTAATGTCAGGGAGTTGATCAACATTGTCGCAATGAACCTGAAACCATTAAAAGGAATAATAATTATTTCATAAATATTTATAACAAACACTAATGAAATTTCTGCAGAACTTTATTTTACATAGCCACTGCCTGTTTCATTCCTATTTCTAACCCTTTGGCTTCTAATTTGAAATTAGATAAATTAAAAATGGTTTGTAGTTATTTGTTGAAATCTAAAGTATATTTAAAACAGAAGATGATGCAGTTGAAGAAATGAGAAATATTTGATGAGAACGAAAAAAAAATGTATACTACAATATATTGTTATGATTTTTATCTATTAAAAAATCTAATTTATAATGTTTGGCTTAATTTTTACTTATTTGTCCCTATTTGGGCGCCATATGTCATGATTTTTATCTTTTAAATAATTTTTAATTTAATTTTAAAACTTAAACTTAATTGTAATTTAATTATTTCACCATTCTAATTCTTTAATATATTTTATTCCGAAGGGCAAGTTCAATGTTAATGATAAAATTGGATATTTGATTAAAAGTATTATTTATTTAAAATTAAAGCTAACATTTATTTTCTATTAAACTATTTTAAAATTTTATTAAATTATTATTTACAATCCATTTATTTATCCATCAAAAAGAAAGTCGATCTTATATCCATTTCTTCATGTATAACTAATTAACTGATGTCTTTTTTCTTTTCCTCTTCTTTATCTTTGTTTGAAAACTTTTAATTGAAGTCAGACTTGAATCTTTTGATGAATTTTGTATACAACTTTCAGCCTCAGGTGCTAAACAACCATCCTGCAATTGAACTCCACCAAGTCTAAAGCCAGCTGAGTACTTACTTGCACTGTCCTGCTCCAACTGCGAACGCCAACTGACAATTCTCTCTTAACTGTAACCAGCCGCTTCTCTAACGGTTTTTCAACTTATTTTATTCTGGAAAGACACCATCTTTAGGTGCATTCATTAAACATAGAAACTAGACTTATATATGGAACGAGACGCAGAGGAAGTCCTCTGCTTCGATGGTGTGGCTGGTGATTAGTGATGGGTCGTTCTGAGTGGAACGGAACTTGGAACTGGTTCTAGCCTTGAACCGGTTTGGAACGAGGCGAGCTACCTAACTTTTTCATTCCAACTGGAATGAAAACAAACACCAAAATATCTCCGGTTTCGTTCCGTTGGTTTAGATAGGGTATAGATTGCATCTCCCATTTCGTTCCACCCAAGGTCGTTCCGACTGCTGATCTCTCCTTCCCTCACTTGATCCCTTACATAGTTCCGTGAAATAAGCCTCCAAAAGACCGTTTTCAAGAAAAAACTGCGGAACTTTTATTCTCAACGGATCTTTAAGTTTTTTGGGGTGCTAAATCCGAATCTGAAGTTTGATACCACGGCAACCATCGGCTTCATATTCAAAAACGCCAAAAAAACCCCGTTATTTTTGTTTTTTCAAAAAACATTTTGTATCGGACAAATACTTTCGGGGTTATAATATCCCATATAATATAATATCCCAGACGCCTAAAAACCCGTACTGTTGTTAAATCCATGGTTTTCGGCACATTTATCATTATAACTCCGAAAGTATTTGTCCGATCCAAAATGTTTTTTTTTTCAATCTGAAAGGTGGTTAAATTTACAATTAGATCCTATATATGAAATTTTTATCAAAATTCTTGAAATACGCAAGCTATCACACTAAAAATCACTTACTTTTGTAAAATACATTTTTTTTTTTGGCACATTATTTGCTATAACTCCAAAACCATTTGTCCGATCCTTAATTTAATTTTTTTATCTAAAAGCTGGTTAAATTTACTATTAGATCCTATATACTAATAATTAACAACGTGAAATATTCACACCAGTCTACTGAACATGTCATAATTTACATATTTTGCCAAAACATACACATTTAGCATTGCTAGCTTGGGTGGTTTACAGGATTTAATATAATTTACTTATATAGCAATTGATAGCGAATTTAATCAGCTTTGAGATTGAAAAAAGAAATTTGGGATCGAACAAATATTTGAGGAGTTAGAGCGACAAATGTGCCAAAAAAAAAGTTGGATTTTACAACAGTACGTTTTTATTAGCGGGCTGGCATGTATATTTTACGGGGTTTGATTAAATTTATAGATTCTTTTAGTAAATTTAATCAGCTTTAATAAGAAAAAAAGTAATGTTGTATTGGACAAATAGTTTCAGAGTTATAGCCAAAAGAGTATGACAAACGTGTTTTCACTGAGCTGTGGGACTGACAGCAAGTTCCATTTTTTCCCAACAATGCAACTTCTAGAAAAATGGTCTGATTTCGGATTTCTTTTTTTCATTATGTAGGTACTAGTTCCAGCTACAATTGACATTTGAAAACTTTCTGCAAAAAAAGCTTCGTTATCGTGTTATAGATAAAAAAACAAAAATAACGGTTTTTTTTTTCGATTTTGAATATGAAGCTGATGGTTAACATGGTAGCAAACTTCAGATTCGGATTTAGCACCCCAAAAAACATAAAGATCCGTTGAGAATAAAAGTTCCGCAGTTTTTTCTTCGGCAAACCCTTATTTTACTGGACTAACATCTGCACATAGCCCTACAGCCGTTGATCTCACTGCTATTAGTTCCCTCCCCTCCCCTCTATCGCCTAGCCACACTATAGGTATCTTCAAAATAAACCACTTTCTGTGAAATTTTCTGTTCTACCGACAGAGCTTGGCTACTTCTTTCGGATTCAAATAAATTTGGTTTTTAAGAATCAGAATCAAGCTGATCATGCAAAAAGTATTGTAAAGGATAGATTGACCGGTTTAAACTTCCACCGGTCGCGCCAATTTCCGCAACACGAGCGGTCGCGCGTTGTATAAAGTAAAACACCCTGTTTTTTTTTATCCGTTTTTGTCCATATTTTGTATGAAATCTAATGAATAAAATGTTTTGACCACTCTACTTTACATTTAAAAGGGAGTATATGTACAAAATATTATTAGGATTGATGAATTAAATGCCACTTCTATTGAGATTATTTTATTTGAAAACTAGTTTCGAATGCTAAACATTCATCTTCAGTTCTAAAACATACAATAAAATTTTCAACACATCAGTACTATGTTACATAGATTAAATATACTAAAGTTTTTTAAAAAAGATAAGACAAGAAATCAAGCATAGGTACTCACCTTCGAGGTAACTAAAACACTGAATTTGTGAGAAGTAAAAGGGGGGGCAGGTAGGTTAAGTTTTAGATTTACAACGGGGTTTCCCTTATGACTCATTGGGTTTTTTTTCGTTCCTATGGGAAATAAATTTAAAATGGGGCTATTGGATATGTTAATCTGATCATTTAAACAAAAATCTGGATCGGTTTTAATTTATTATTTCTAGTGATTCAAAAGTATTTAATTTTAGGCTATTTTCTACTTGATGTAATATTTTTACTCCCGAGTCTTTATTAAATTTGTGGTTATTTTCATTTAGATGGATAGCGAAATTGGAATTTTGGGTCTTATTAGTGTATGCTCTTATATGTTCATTTACTCTTTGATTTACTGATCGTCCGGTTTTTCCCGTGTATTTTGCTTCACAGTCATTACATTTTAATTCGTATACGCCGCTTTTTTGGAAAGGGTCTATTTTGTCCTTCGGTGAAGGGAAGTATGATGACAATGGCTTATCTATTTTAAATGCAGGGTTTAAACCTAATTTTTTTAATTCTTTCCCGACTTTAGCGGATATTGGGCCGTAGTATGGTATCAAAATATATTTTTTAGGGGTAGCTTTATCTTTTAGGCCGTAGCTTTATTTTTTTATATATAAAAAAAAAAAAAAAAAAAAAACTAAAAAAAAAACTATGAATAATATATACAAAACACCCCCAGAGGATAAAGCTACCCCTAAAAAATATATTTTGATACCATACTACGGCCCAATATCCGCTAAAGTCGGGAAAGAATTAAAAAAATTAGGTTTAAACCCTGCATTTAAAATAGATAAGCCATTGTCATCATACTTCCCTTCACCGAAGGACAAAATAGACCCTTTCCAAAAAAGCGGCGTATACGAATTAAAATGTAATGACTGTGAAGCAAAATACACGGGAAAAACTGGACGATCAGTAAATCAAAGAGTAAATGAACATATAAGAGCATACACTAATAAGACCCAAAATTCCAATTTCGCTATCCATCTAAATGAAAATAACCACAAATTTAATAAAGACTCGGGAGTAAAAATATTACATCAAGTAGAAAATAGCCTAAAATTAAATACTTTTGAATCACTAGAAATAATAAAATCGTTTAAAACCGATCCAGATTTTTGTTTAAATGATCAGATTAACATATCCAATAGCCCCATTTTAAATTTATTTCCATAGGAACGAAAAAACCCAATGAGTCATAAGGGAAACCCCGTTGTAAATCTAAAACTTAACCTACCTGCCCCCCCTTTTACTTCTCACAAATTCAGTGTTTTAGTTACCTCGAAGGTGAGTACCTATGCTTGATTTCTTGTCTTATCTTTTTTAAAAAACTTTAGTATATTTAATCTATGTAACATAGTACTGATGTGTTGAAAATTTTATTGTATGTTTTAGAACTGAAGATGAATGTTTAGCATTCGAAACTAGTTTTCAAATAAAATAATCTCAATAGAAGTGGCATTTAATTCATCAATCCTAATTGTATTGATCCTTCTATATCATCATGCGTACCCTAAGTGATACAAAATATTACCTGAGAGAATAATATTTTGAACGCAAATGAAAATATAACTGAAAATAATAGAAACAACGATATAACGAGATAAATTTGTATTTACAATATTATGATCAGATATAATTATTTGCGGATCTAAAATGGTTGTTTTTATGATCAATTATTGTAAATAAAATTTTTTGAGGAATGATTTTTACAAATAAAATTTAGATATCCACTGGCTGCCCCCCTCCCGCGTCATCTCCTTTACTACCCTCTACTTAGGTTTCTGTATTATGATCTAGAACATCTTCTGTTTCCTCTTTACTCCATTTAAAACTTTTATTTGATTGTGCGTTTTTTTTTTTCCCCTCGCCTAGTTCTGCAAAATTCGAGGAATATATTCAAGTTTTATAGGTTTCCACAAAATCAAAACATTCCGAATATTATCGCTGACTAAGATAAAGAAAAGCAAAAATGCATAAGAATCCTATTTGCATTATATCGAATCCAGCTGATTGCCTAGACTGGTATGAAAAACAAAACAAAACGAGAGCGGTAGCTTCTACTTTATGCAACACTGAGGACTAAATATCTTTCAATCAGGAAACTATCCCTCCAACCACTTTGAAAAGTTACTGGCGGCAAACAGAGGAGTATATCGAGGGATAGCTAAAGCAAATTTTCCGGGAAGCTCACCGGAAGCGAGAGATAATTATAAAATAAAAGGAGCTTAACAGCCCGAATTCACAACAAGGGATGGAAAGGAACTGCATGGTAAGTAGGTAGTAGATTAGTCAAACTGACATGGAACCAAAATTGGAACAGACCGTAAAATCTTATTCGGAACGGCCTGGCCCTTCACTTGTATGTAGAAGGTTAGTCAAACTGACGTGGAACGAAACGAAAACTGGAACTGGTTCCAATAGTGGAACGAAACCGAAAATCTCATTCCGCTTATAGTCGTTCTGACCTTCACTACTGGTGATGCTACTAGATACATGCTGGAGGAATTTGATAGCAGCGGCACAGGATCAAGACAATTGGTGGAAGCTGATACAAGAGGCCAAGACTCGACATCGAGTTCTAGTGCCAAATGAATGAATGAAACATAGAAACATTTAATTTAAACTGAAATATTTCTGAAAGTTAAACATAAATTTGAGAGAGAAATAGTGATAGCTATATAGATTGAAAGATATATTGTAAATATATGATGTTTTAGAACTATAAAAGAGAAAATATACAAACTAATACAAAGAAAACATAAAATTAAAGCGGAAAAAACAGTCCAATACATTGAAAAATAAAATTCCGTAGCAAAAAAAACCTCTAATAATGTATTGTAATAAACCGGGGTTTTGAACACAAGTTTTATTAACAAAGTAATATGACAGAAAACAATTACGTACACACAGAATAGAATAACTAACATTGGAACTAACAAGAACACATACCTACACTATTTTATTACCACACACGCAACACGACATTTTGTACAAAGTTTCACACTGTACTAACAAACATAACCTCAAAACATAACCAACTAATATCATTCCTATTTGTTATTACTCTGTCCATGGCAACCAGTAAATACTCCTTAGCAACGGGAGTAGTTCTCCTTATTACGTTACAGTATATATACTTCACTTTCAGTCACTGATACAATGAAGAAATAGGGTCATTCCATGTCAAATCAACCAATGGTTTGGACCTTGACCTCTCCGATTTGTGATTTTTGGAATAGCAGCTGTACCTACCAAGACAAGTAAAAATGTAAAATATTACATTTTTCTGACATTTGATTTTTGAGTTATATATCACACACACACACGCACACGCACACGCACACGCACACGCACACGCACACGCACACGCACACGCACACACACACACACACATATATATCACATATATTTTTTTCGAAAAAAAATCGAAGGGTACGTATTTTGGGAATTACGAAATTCGTTTTGGAAGTTTCGAAAAAATTCAAAATGAACAGAAAATATATCAAGTGATATATCATATTAAAGAGCATTTTAAATAGAAAAGAATGCCGCAAATTTGAGCTCTCTGAGAGAAATAGTTTTTTAATGGCGTAATTTTGAATATACTGAGTGAGGACCGAAAACAGCAGTTTTTTGAGTTTTTAAAAGCTTATAACTCAAAAACCAAATGTCAGAAAAATGTAATATTTTACATTTTTACTAGTCTTGGTAGGTACAGCTGCTATACCAAAAATCACAGAAATCAGAGAGGTCAAGGCCCAAATATAATGTAAAATTGGTTGATTTTACATGGAATGACCCAATAGTGAACTATCAAGAGATTCAATAAGGATCTATTGATCTCTGAAAAGTTTCATATTTTTTAAGCATTACCAAAGGTCTAAAATGGTAATAATCAGGAGATAAGGAGATAATGACATTAATAAGACAACTAGAATTTTTTTTTCACTAAAAAAAAAATTATAAAAAATCAAAATCCACAAATTAAAGCAAAAGATGCTTATTTAATTAATTTAACTACTTTAAATTATTACTTTAATTACTTTAAACTTTAAGTACTTTCAATTATTACTTACCACTTTAATACCATAAAAAATTTCTGTTCCAGGAAGCAACGCATTAATTTTTGCAACATCTTCAACTGGTCCCATAATCATTGATGTGCAAGTATCAACCACAACTATGCAGCCATTCAAGCAGGCCACGCTATCATTGTTTACTAAAAGCCTTGGCAAAAGATAAAAACAAATTAATGGTTTGATAAATTCTGGAAAAAACAAACAAAACATTGTCAGCAGTCAGTGGGTCCGCCGCACAATGGGACCAAACGGTGTTTTTTCTGGACATGGCATTTTCAGCCTCTAAAAATTATTGCATCGACTTCAAATTTCATATGGGTATGTTTTCAAGGGTGTAGAATTGGAATTTGAAGTCTGTTTTTTCCCCACCATTTTAGGATTCTGCCCTGTTAACCAATAGTGTGTCCAAAAAATCCAATATTCGTTTGTTCGTGTTTTGATTCAAAGGATATTATTTTTTATGATTTTTGATGTGCCCTATTGAATTTAAAAAAATACAAATCAATCAGTTTACCGTTATGTGAGTTATAAGTGTTTTATGCCTTTTTCGTCGATGGAATTTCTTAAAAATTAAACAAATCGTGGTCGACATTTAAATAAAAAAAACAAAAAAAAAACAAATAATTTGTATTAATATTTACAATAAGCGAAAATTTACTATTTGCTAAATTTATAAAACTAACAATTATAATGAATCCATCCCGACTTCCCGCGATTATTGAGTAAGTGATGATTTCAACAAAAACAATTTGACTAAGGCTTCAAGCTATCAAACATGTACCTGGATACAGACTGATGGGTCAGTTGCTGCGAATATGTTTTTATGGCTATTGTTGTCATTTGTTAACAACAGACGACGATACAATAACTAAGACTATTAGTGGATCACGTTTAGAACATGGAGCGGAACGAATAAACTGTCTAATTTTATAATTAGACAGTATAATTTAATTTTACCTACTCCTAGTAATATATACTTTTTTCTATTTTTTATTCATTTATATATTTTTTTATTCAATTTTTTTTTCTCCAATCTTTATTCTATTCATCAATTAGCGTATAAATTCATTTGATAATTATTGCTTAAATTTCATCTTAACTCAATTATTTTAAATTAAAGTTCAATAATTTTAGTAATATTCTAAAAATGTTTTATGTGTTATTATAAAAATAGTTTGTATAAATATTTATTTAAATATGCGTTATGTCGAGAAATATATGCATGAGAACGCGTAGAAATATATACACCTATTGCAGGGCACCTAATACCATTACTACAACGTGAAAAAACTTAAGGAAATAAAATAACTAAGACTTTAAGCAATTAACAAAATACAATTCTAAACTAAAAATTATAAATATTGTTTTGTTTTCATAACCGGAAAAGGTAAAATTAAAAATAAAGGTTGATGGTTTAATTAGGTGGAATTACAACATTAGAAGTTTATAAACTATGCCTAACCACGGGTTAATTCGGCCATATTCGGAAAATAATGGAACGTATTTATCAGATTAAATATCTAAGGTAAAAGTCTATGGAGTCCATTTTTTGGACAGATTTGAACGTTTTCTTCAACACACCGTAATGTACTTGAAACACCCTGAAAGTTACTCCAAATTGCATTGTTTTATAAAATCCTAATTCTTTCTAATGATAAAACCATAACTACTACTTTTTTTTTAGTTTGAATAGAGTTGTACGAACTAGAAAGTAATTTGTTATTTGAGATTATGAGATATAATTATCGGTAAAATTAAAAAGTTACAGGAACAATCATAATCACTGGATACGATTTCGTGGATTTTTATGTCAATTTTTATTACATTTTTATTTTAACACAGCATTTTCACTACGTATTTCTGAAACATTCCCACATTTTCTTATTCCTAAGAGGTTAGAAGATGGTGCAAAGTGGTCGGAGATTGAAATAAAATAGTTTTAGTTTTTCGTACATGTCTGGAAATTTGGGCCATTCATCCCACTGTGCGCCACTAGAAATGAAGCTTTCTAGAGAGAGAATTGAAACGAAATTGATAAACTCTTACATGTGAGCTTACAAATTATTAATGGTAAACCTTAAAAATCAAGCCATGCTCATCCTTTAGCAGTTGAAGTTATATTGAAGGAGTTAATATTTAATAAAGAAATAAACAAATATTGTAGGTATATCAATAATAAGAACATACTTTTCCATATGAAATTCCCAGTAGGCTTTCCTGGTCACTGGAACATAGTGTAAAGATTCTTTAACAATGAGATTGCTGTCGATATATGTGCATAATGACTGCATAATTATGACTGCTGTCGATAACAACAATAATTTCTCCTCCTTTGTTCTCATCTTCATTTCTGGAAAATAATTCATTTTTACCAACTAAAATACAAATAATATAGTCCCACTTCACAGCTTTTAAATTCACTCATTAGCTTTTAGGTTGCTAAATTGATCAAATTGTTAATGGCTTTGGTAAATTGTACTTATTGCTGCAATATTGTACTTATCTCAACAAATGTAAATAAATGCTCTGATAATTTCACCAATTTGAGGGAAAAATTCAAGAATAAATACAACATAAAAGAACAATGGATTAAATTGACTTTACTCTCAAAATGCACAAAATTAAATATCCATGAATCTTTAATCAGGCCCATAGGCCCATAGTATGTTACGTGCAGAAACTTGGACACTCAAGAAAGTTGATCATCATGTTCTTCGAGTCTTTGAGAGGAAGGTAATGAGAAGGGCTGTGAATTATATGCAATAAAAACTGAAAAATATGCACATATATATGCAGAGATATTGGGTAAAATATGCATTAAATACCGAAAATATGCAACTATCTGCATTTCTAGAAAAATAAAAAAAATCGCAATACATACCTATACTTTAGTACAAACTCTAGTTTAAGTAACTAAATGGGTTGAAAAGGGGAAAATTAGAAAGAAAAACATTAAAAAGCTAATATTAAAAAACAAAAACAAATGTTAAAAACCTTTATTAAAGATAAATAAAACAAAGTTAACAGAGAACATTAAAAACAAAAAAAATCTTGACATTAATTTCCAGAAAACTTAAACAACAATCGCAACCAAAATACCTATACTTTAAAACAGAACAATATACATCAAAAACAATATGCAACGACCATAAAGAAACTCTTCCGACTTATTCACTGTTGTAGATTTAAATAGCAGACATCCACTTTTTCAGGTTTTCGAACAAAATAGGATTGTCTATTGGGCCTTAAAATAGATTTGAAACGCTCTACACTAAACGACCGCTCTACACTAATCATATAAATATAAAACGTCTCTATCGCTCTTGAAAGTCTCATTTGAAAGCTCACCTACGTACTTTCCAACAAGATCTTTTGTCTATGAAGGAGTGACTTTCGGTATTTTAAGTTAACACAACAGAACAGTTTACGAATGATATGTCTCGGTGAACACTGTGTGAGAGACTGTGTAATGGAACGATGGAAGGGAGAAGGGTGAGATGAAAAGTGAAGTCATAATATTCCACGTATTTGAGCAAAGAATAAACGAGAAATTAATCGGATTAAACAATTCTAAGAGAATCACTTGAGGTACGCATGATGGTATAGAAGGATCAATACAAATCATCAATCCTAATTCTAAGAGAAGCAAATACGATCGAAAGTTCGTTGAAACCGAAGAATCAGCACTTCGACACGTACAAACGCATTGCTTAAGCGAAAAACAAAAGAATGGGAGGAGTTCTTATAACTATTTTTCGGTTTTTATTTAGATTTTATTTTTTTGCTTCCTGAAAACATAAAAAAAATCAAATCTTAGATGCTGATATGCCGGATATGTAGATAAATATGCATTTCTGGCAAAATATGCAAATTAAAAATAGCTCAAATTTATTCCAAATACCTCAAAACACATATATTTTGACAATATTAGGTGTTTTAGTTAGTTAGGAGAAATATGCAAATGCATATATTTCACAGCCCGTAATACCTAATCATATACAGAAAACTGCGACTACAAAAAACAAAACGTAACTTCAACAAATTATATATTTTTATCATTACGTTTTGGGAAGAAAAGTGTTAAACAAAACTTATAGATAATATAATTAGCTTTAAAATGATGTGTCTCATAACGCATAACATTAAAACAATGGCTTCATAGTGTTGAAAGAGAAGTGGACACCGCTCTGCCGGTCTTAGCAGGGCCGTGCTGAGGTGCACAAACGCATATACTGCTGTTCATGATCATGAATAGTCATTTAGTTGACATGCAGCAACAATGCAATAACGTTTATTTTTAGGTTATTACTTCCAAAGTGCATTTTTTGTGCTATAATAGTCTATGGTTTACTTGTATCACTTATATAGTACACAATTTAGCATCGAAGATTCAACTCCAAAAAACAAAAGATCTGACTGCTGGAAATTGTTCACCACCATTAGCTGTAAGTGTTCTTTATCACAGGTGAATGGAGCAGAATTTTGTGACCTTGAGGCCAAGGTCTGTAGTAGTCTGTAATTTGATATGGAGGAAATGTTTGGGCGACAAAAAAACCCAAACTTTTTTCAGATTTTTGATTAAAACAAATTGAAAAATTGCTTTCAAACGAAAAATGTTAAATAAACAAAACTAAAGTTCATTAAATTGTGCGTCTAAAGATATCCCTTAAGCTGAATTTGATTTAGGTGTTTAGCTACAACCACAGAATACAAAATATGATAGAAGCGGTGGACAGGTGGGGGGAGAAGGCTCTAGACCAAGGAGCGCTATCCCCACCACCTTAACCCCAGCTGTGTCAATCTACCACTGTTTGTGTCGTCTTTATTTGGAACAATTGGTAATTGTTAGGTATCTGTTGTGCGTATGTGTTTTATTTTTTTTAATTTCTCAATTGGATTAAAAAATGCCGTGTAGTGCCACGTTTGGATGTTCTAGGAAAGAGTCCAACAAGAATCTAAACACTCCAATAACCCTTGACTGGTACATTTTAAACGCACACAGTTTAGTTTTTCAATAAATTGAGAAAGAAATCTTCCTTCCCTTTTGCCACAGTAAAAATATGTTTATTGTGGAGCTTTTTTAACTTTATTGTAAAACTCCCTTATAGTAACAATATTAGATATTGTAACCACATAATACAGAATATTCCATATATTCAATTAGTATTGATAAATTAATTGCCAATTCTATTGAAATTATTTTTATTTGACAACTAGTTTCGAATGTTAAACAATTAAACAAACAACACCTTAAGACGACATTTTACAATAATAATATAGTTTTAGATTTGAATAAATCTTTAAAAGTAAAACAGTTTCAATTTTACCTTTTATTTTTTTTTACCTTAGAGAAACACTTTGGAAAAATGCAACCTGCAATAGTTAGACAAAAATTGTTAAAATATAAAAACGAATACTATGGCTTGAAAAAATTTAAAGCTATAACTGGGCAAAATTTTAACAGTCAATATACTTGCACATAGATGATAAAAACCTTATAACAAGAAGCAAAATGCTATCCCAAATAATTTGGATTTAAACCAGTCTATTAACTTCTCAACTTCAAAATATCCTCATTTATTGATTTGTTTAGAATCAATACACCCACAGGTGTGATTCCTTTGTGGGATAAAGTCGTGCTTTCCACAACTAAATATTTCTCAAATCGATTAAGTTTTGTATTAATTTGATTCTAAATTATTGTAATTTAAATATATGATATTCATTTTGCTCAAAATATTTGTCAAAAGTCATGGTATTTGAAAATAAAATAGAATCCCATTTTTTATATGAATTAGAAATGACACTACACCAAGTATATTTTGGCAGAAGGTGACCTCCGTGTGGGAAGAAGTCTTAGGCAGCATTGCTCCTTCTAAACAAATCAATAAACAAGGATATTTTGAAGTTAAGAAGTTAATAGGCTGGTTAAAATCCAAATTATTTGAGATAGCATTTTGCTTCTTGTTATAAGGTTTTTATCATCTATGTGCAAGTATATTGACTGTTAAAGTTTTGCCCAGTTATAGCTTTAAATTTTTCAAGCCATAGTGTTCGTTTTTATATTTTAACAATTTTTGTCTAACTATTGAAGATTGCATTTTTCCAAAAGTGTTTCACTAAGAATCTGTGTGCAATTTATTTTATAGGTATCGTTTTGTTCCTTGTTTACCAAAATTATAGTTGTTTACGTTATTTAGGCATGTCTTAAGTCGTTATTTTGTTGGTATGTTCTTGTATTTTCTATCGTTCCTCAATATACCTTTGAAAATTGTGCAATTTTGTTTCAATGTGTTGTTACAATGAAAACATTGTAATTTACAATCGTTTCCTTTAACAAAATCCTTAGAAACAGAGAAAAAAATCACTAGGCTAAACTCCAAACACTATTAAGAAATGACTTTGCATCTCATAACTACTATCAAGCTTTGACTTTGCTCCAGAATAAGTTTTTAATCCTTTTTTAATTGAAAAAATGGGGTGGTCATGGGTATCTGGCTGACTTTGCACCAAAGATTAAAAACAATAAAATTAATTATAAGTTTTGTAAATTTTGCAATTCCAAGATCAACAGCATTTTAAAGCTAGTTATTCAAAGAAAATATTTTAATACATGCATTTTAAACATTATTGATAGTTAGTTAAAGAATGAAGTTCAACAAAAGTGGTGCAAAGTCATGCCATTTTACAGTACCTATTTAAAGTGTTCATATTATGAATAAATTATTTGGAGGTTATAATACTGTTCAAAGCAAAGTTTTTCTAGCTATAAAACATTAAAGATTATAATCAAAACAAGATATTTTAATGTGCAATATATAATAATTATTAACATCAAATGCATCCTGAATAAAAGTTATTAACAAAACATACAAATAAACAGTTTAAGAACATTAAACTGAGCACTCAATAATTGAACCAGCTGTTTGACTTGAAACCTCAATATCGGTTACATCCTTCTGCTTGGAAGTATAAGTTTCAATTTTGAAAAAGTGAAATTTCTTCCAAATTTAACAAAAAGTCATTATGAGTTGATATTAATCATTTCACAAAAGTGTAAAAAACACTAAGTGAATATAACTGCTATATATGCACATTAGAGTATTAGTTGACCCTACATGGGTTTCAATGAATTACACATATTTATTTTGGTATGTAAATAAATTATATTTAAAATATGGAACATGTTTTACCAATGACTTAGGTCAAAAGCGATATGTTTTTGGGGAACACGAGGGCGTTATGAGTAAATTGATAGTTTGATATTAGGAGAGTAGGAGCAGTTAGGAGCTCAACTATTCTTATACTAAATAACACTTATTTTTTACTAGGAGGTAGGATCTATTGAGTGATCTCCTTTTGACTCTGTTTCTCCTAATAGGAATTTATAAATTTCAATTTGAATTAAACCGATCTTGCTCGATCTCTCTCAGCTGTTCAAAATTTTAGTTTGAATAAAAAAAAGGCACGTTTAAAACCTTTATTTATAAGTGCAGGAGCTTTTCTGGCATGCTCTAGCTCAGTAGGTGTTGTTCGGAACAAAAGTTTGACGACATCCTACTTGCCAAAAATTTTATGGAAAATATTTTTTGTTGTATAACATTTGTTGCTTCATTTGCTAGTTCTCGACTATTCTTATACATTTAATTGTTACTACTTTTACCTTTACTCTACTTTATATTATATGTATCTCTACTTTTACATGTATTTTTTTCATATAATTTTTATTTATCATCTTTTCAGAAAAAAATAATTTTTCTACCAGCTTATGTAAAGTTTTGTCCATGTTTTGACAAACCAGAATTTGTTCGCTAATTATTACTTATTAAGATCTTTGTACGAAGTAATATTTTTATTTTTTATCAATGTTTCAAATTTCCTAAAGTTAAGCACATTTAAGTTATCCCACTCTTTTTACTTCTTAATTGTCTATATAATGATTATTGTTCCAATTCAAAAGTTCCATTATCTTTCGAAGTAAAATTTTCCTTCCTTTATCCCAATGTCTAATATTCTACTGAAATGTCACGTTAGCTCCCAATCCCTCCCAGAACATTTCGATGAATTCTATGACTACTTTCTCCATAACACCTACCACATCATTGCCGTTTCTGAAAACTGGCTTAAACCATATAGGAGCTGTATTGGTTTGAATAAAAAAAATCATGTTTGAAACCCCAATTTTTTCCCACCTTTGTTTATTATGAATAATCATTTATTGTTAATTTAATTTAAATCATTTAAAATCATACAGGTAAACTGAAAAAATAAAGATCATAAGGGCATAGAAGGTCAGGAGGATTAAGCTATTTAATTATAAAATTTATCTCCAACAGACAAAAGAATCACAGGTAACTGAAAAAAAAAAAACATATGAGGATCGACTGTTACTAGGGCAACCCCTAAAACGTGTACCATGTTATACTTTCTTCAGCTGACAGGTTCAAGGGGGCCAGTTTTATTTTTTTTATTTTTTTTTAACATCTCAATACTCCGCTTACACCAATATGAAAATGCATAGGCCTTTAAAATCTTGTTATTATTTTATATATTTCCTGATTAATAATAATTAGGCTTTAGATCTGCGAAACCGATTCTCTTATTTCCTATATCAAAAATAGTGTAATATTTCGACAAGAACATATCGCCGAGAATCCAATCTATATCCCCAATGTCTGTTCCCATGAATCCTGAGATACAAACTGGGCTCTCTGACCCTGCAGAAAACTGAAAAAAAAAAAAAAAAAAATGATATAGTTAGAAAAGTAAATTATATTGTTACAAAAGTACTTATGCATGATAGTCCAGTAAAATAATGCTCCATAAGTCCGTTTTCAAGAAAAAAAATGATGAACTTTTATTCTCAACGGATCTTTATGTTTTTTGGGGTGCTGAATCCAAGTCTGAAGTTTGCTACCACAGTGTCAGCTTCATATCCAAAATCGCAAAATACCAGCGATTTTTGTTTTTTTTACCTATAACACGAAAACGAAGCTTTTTTTGAAGAAAGTCTTTATATATAAATTGTAACTGGAATTATTACCTACGGAATGAAAAAAAAACTACTCCGAAATCAGATCATTTACTGTGAAGATATGGTCTTGGGAAAAAGTTAAGGAATTGGCCTACTGGTGGTCAGTCCCACTTCTCAGCTAAAACATGTTTACCATACTTTTTTGTTTATAACTCCGAAACTATTTGTCCGATTCAAAATTACTTTTTTGTATCTACAAGCTGGTCAAATTTACTATTAGACTCTACATACGAAGTTTTAATCAGTCTGGCTAGAGACAGTAAACAGCTAGCAACTCCTCTTTACTATTTTCCTTCTAATTTCTTTATATCTTGTTAATTTGCGTGTTTTTTTGTAGTGTTTAATTTGCATATTTCAATAACATAGTCAGTGAAGTGACCCATCGTAATTCACTAAGATTGCTCTATAATAATCGAGAGAACGGAGAAATCACACCAGATCTAGAATAAAAAGAGGCTAATCCACACGGTATTAAGTGTCTGCTTGCTACTACCTTAAGTAAATAAACATTTTATACAACTATTTACTTCATCGCTGGTAGATCAAAATATATTTAAAAATGGTTCAGTGTGCTAAATGTGATAACACAATTTCTAGAGACGATAAGAACAGTATAGTGTGCTATAAATGTAAAGGAATTTACCACGGCAGGTGCTTTAATAAATAAGATAAGGACTTGGAAGCACATAAAAACTCGAAAAAAAAACATGGTTTTGCCACAATTGTGAAAAAACAAAAAATTGCAATTCAAGCACCCAGAAATCTTCTGAGCCATCGGGATCCGAAATACTCGCGGCAGTAAATAGTCTCGCTGAAGAAATGAAGTCCGTAAAAACGTCTCTAGACAAATACAGAGACTTAAGTTTTGAACTGAACAAAAGAATGTTAAAGATCGAAAATCATTTGGAGGGACAGACTAAATTTATTGAAGACTTGGTCAATGAAAACAAAAAATTAAAAACAAAAGTAGGGCAGCTCGAAATTAGGTTAAACAAAGCAGAGCAGGGGCTTTTGAATAAATTGATGGAAACTCGAGGCATCCCGGTACATCCAGGCGAGAACCCTACAGCAATAGTAACAAGCATTGGTGCTGGTCTCGCCATCAAACTAAATATAGAAGACTTTGACCTAGTGGAGTGCCGGAGGCCTAGGAAGGATGACACGCGACCAACGCCCATAATCGCGCGATTTTTCAGACAATACCTGAGGGACGATTTAATACGAAAGAGGAAAGTCAAGAGGGACTTCTCAATGCGGGATATTGGCTGGCAGGAGAACGACTCCCACCGGATGTATCTAGGCGAGGAGATGACCCTAACCAATAGGCATCTGTATTGGCTCGCCCGTCAGAAGAGATCTGCCAGCAAATTAAAATATGTATGGTTTGGGGAGTGGGTGTGCTGCCGTAAATAAGATGGCCAACCTGTGATATACATTAACCAGCCTCAAGACCTGGATGTTTTTGTCTGACCTTATGGGCATCATTTCCTGTTTGCCTGTCCTCTATCTACACCTCCTGTTATTGGAATTAATGTATTTTATATTTGTTCTTGTTCTAACAATTATCATTACCAGGTTGGTTTTCGGTTTTTCATTCATTGTTATCACTGTGATATTACTTTTAATTGGTTAACCTTCATTCTTCCTATTATTTCCATTTGTTTATTTATTTTTTTTACTTATTATTATTCTTTTTTTTTTTTTTTTTTTTTTTTCATTACTTGTTTACCTTCTTATCATTTGCTAGTTCTCGACTATTCTTATACATTTAATTGTTACTACTTTTACCTTTACTCTACTTTATTATATGTATCTCTACTTTTACATGTTTTTTTTTTCATATAATTTTTATTTATCATCTTTTCAGAAAAAAATAATTTTTCTACCAGCTTATGTAAAGTTTTGTCAAACCAGAATTTGTTCACTAATTATTACTTATTAAGATCTTTGTACGAAGTAATATTTTTATTTTTTATCAATGTTTCAAATTTCCTAAAGTTAAGCACATTTAAGTAATCCCACTCTTTTTACTTCTTAATTGTCTATATAATGATTATTGTTCCTATAAATTCCAATTCAAAATTTCCATTATCTTTCGAAGTAAAATTTTCCTTCCTTTATCCCAATGTCTAATATACTACTGACATGTCACGTTAACTCCCAATCCCTCCCAGAACATTTCGATGAATTCTATGACTACTTTCTCCATAACACCTACCACATCATTGCCGTTTCTGAAAGCTGGCTTTAACCATATATACCCTCCTCTTCCGTACCTATTCCTGATTACACCCTCATTCGCCATGATCGGATGGATTGAACTGGTGGAGGTACTGCCTTATATGTTCGAGACAATCTGAGGGCAAAATTTCTTCTAAAATCCAACTCTTCTGATATTCCACACCCAGAATACATGTTTACTGAAATCTCCTCTGAATCATTTTCTCTACTTTACATCATAGTTTATCGCCCGCCCTCCTTAGGTCAAATTCGACCCTCCATTCGAATCATCCCTTTTTACTTATGTTCCTTTTTATAATAATGTCATCATAGCTGGTGACTTTAATTACTAACCTTCTCTCAGATTCGTCTGATAAGATTTGTCTAATGGACTTGGTGTATTCCCTTTATCTTTTTACAGTACCTTTCCAAGCCACTCATCATACCCAGTTCACAGATACATTAATTGACCTTCTGATTGTTGACCCTCCTAAAAACCTATTATCCTTCTCTCAAAATCCAGTACCTTTCCTTTCATGCCACGATCTAATCCAAATCTCTTATGACATATCTGCTCCTACTCTTCTTCCCAAGAAAATATCTTGGCGAAATCTTGAACTCATAACACCAGATATAACAGAACCTCTACTTGACTCCCTATCCCATTCTATTGAACCCATCTATTCCCTCTCCTCAATTGACGAAATGGTGGAATGCCTCACATCGAACCTTTATTTCACCTAATGACCTTAATTGATTCAGTCTTTAAATCTCATACCAATGAGTGCGGCTTGGATCAAATACCCGTAAAAATAATAAAACTCTGCCTTCCAGTTATCTTACCTGCCCTTCTCCACATATATAACTACAAAGCTCCATTTTCCCTACAGCTTGGAAAAAAGTCCTTGTCCGTCCATTGAACAAAGTACCTTCTCCTTCTTCAGTTTCCCACTTCAGACCTATATCAATCCTATCAAATTTATCCAAACTATTAGAAAGATTAGCACATTCCCAACTCACCTCCTTTCTTCAATGTAAAGCCTCCTTAATACTTTCCAAGGCTTCCGTTCCGGATACTCCACGCAATCTGCTTTGGTAAAAATTACTCAAGACCTTTATTCCTCCTTAGACCAACAGAATATTACGATCCTGATTCTATTTGATTTTTCAAAAGCTTTTGATTCTGTTGACCATACTATTCTCCTTTCCAAACTCCATAACCTCTCAATATCTAATAGTGCATTAAGCTGGCTTCTTTCCTATTTATCTCCCTTTTCTCAAACAGTGATTATACCCGGCAAACCTCATTCAACTTCACTACCACTCTTGCGAGGAGTCCCCCAGGGATCTTCTCTTTCACCTACCCTATTTTCCATTTATATTAATGACTTGCCGAATTGCATCCACTACTCCCAATGTCATCTTTATGCTGACGACTTGCAGATTTATTTTTCCTTTTATCCTTCAAACATGCAAGATGCGACTTATGAGCTTCAGAAAGACATCAATAGCATTAACCTATGGGCAGTAGAAAATAGGTTGAGTCTGAATCCAGAGAAAACAAAGGCTATCCTCATTGGGTCAAAACCTCACCTAAAAGCCCTTCTCTACTATCCACTGCTTTACCTCAAAAACCGTCCAATTAATTTCCAAAATTCGATTAAAAATCTGGGAGTAACGTTTGATCAAAATCTATTTTGGAATAATCATGTTTCTCAAATCACGAGGAAATCTACATCTATACTTAAACTACTTTTTCATCACTACGATTTATTACCACTAAGTACTCATCAACTTTTAGTATCTTCTCTTGCTTTTCCCAACTTTGACTACGGATGCATAGTATATGGAGGACTGTCCAGTGAGCTTGAAATGAGATGTAAAAGAGTAATGAACTGTTTTATTAGATTTACTTTTGGGATTTCTGGACGTTCTCACATATCTCACAGGTATTCTGAAATTGGTTGGCTTTACCCCAGTTTCTGACGTCAATACTTCCTAGGTGCTCTCATATTTCAATCCTTGAAAACAAAAAACCCACCTATATTCATGACCTCCTTACCCTGTGCTCCTCCATCCACCTCTTAAATACTAGAACCCAACCCATCAACCTGTACACTCCTACACATCGGACAGCATCCTTCAAAAAATCCTTTATTATCCGCGCTTCCTCTTTATGGAATTCCTTGCCCATATCAATACGAAAAAGCACGAACGCTTGTGGGAGTTGTAACACTCCAAAACGCGCGCGTTATGCGCAGGATTTAAGAAGAGCGATTCTCAGATATAGAAATATATGGTGGTCGAAGTGGGGGAGCTGAATCACCTCCCGTAAAGGGAGGCCGACCGAGTAAGGGTCGGATTGAGGCCAAGATAGCGAGAACCTTTTGGACCCGGTGGCTTGCATGTTCAATGAGGGCGCGGCGTTAGTGTGCCGAGTACAAGCGAGGCATTCCTAAAATAATTCTCAAGCGACGAAGACACGCCCATGGTTGGGTGAGTGACACGACCGGTTAAAGAAAGATTTTGGAGGCGGCCCGGGGGACACCGGAAAGGACCGGAAGGGAACATCTTCCGGAATGTTCAGGGAATCACAAGGAGACCTCACAAATCCAGTGGGCCAAATGCAGGGGCCCTTATTGGCCACCTATGATAAGAGATAACGGAGTAAAATAAGGGAAACCACACGGAAGCGGCGAGAGGTGGAAGCGCGGCATGGCTCTTATTGTCAACATCCGAAGGTGCAGCTGGCAAAGGAGACGGGAAGGAAGGAGGGTTACCGAGAGATAAAACCTTTGTCGAATGTGCTAGAGAACTAGTAGACTGTAGTGCGAGGGAAGAAGAGGTGCGGAAGGACGAAGGATGGAATAGAGTAACCTACAGGCGCAGCGAGGATTACAGAAACAAACAGCCTCGAACGGAACCATG